>JALBCR010000527.1:0-168633 GCA_030710515.1 Abscondita cerata | reverse complement strand
ATTTACTCACAACATTTGTTTTATTTGCGTTTTATTTATAAAATTTTGTAATTACTCATTTTTTGTTTCTGTGCTTGAAATTCAAATGGCTCATTTTTTTGTACTTAAAAAAAAGAATTTCTTATCTCACAATTTAAATTTGTTTTATAGAACCTGTAAATACTTGAAATAACTAAGTATCGTATAATTCCGATATTGATTTATGTCTCACTTTAATTAACAACTTCTGTAAATGGTATAAATATCTTTAGTCCTTTTTTATTTTCTTGTTTTAAATCCTTAACTGATTATACCAATTTGTTGACTATCGATACACCAATTTCATCGCTATCTTAATGCGCTTATATAAATCAAGAGAACGTCAGTGACGATTGACATAACGAATTCAAATGAGATTGGATAAATAAGATCAATTCAATGAACGACAATTTGTTGAAATTTGTACATTAAACAATAAGAAGAGAGCAGAGCGTGAGAACGTCTGATCATCCACTACCTGTTATCTATACTTGCTGTCTCAGCTATACGTTAACCCCTTATCTGTTGAATTCCACCGCCAAAGGTATGTCACCAGGACCGACAAAAAACACGGCACTACTGTGGACTAACTAATATATATGTATATATAAAACTACTACGATTAGTCAGTTACGTTTATAGACTTGCTCTTTCTTGTAGATCAAAAAATCTTGGGCGAGACAAGAAAACTCGTACCTAATGTTTCTGAATCGCACGAAAATAAAACGACCATAATGAAGTCGCGTTATTATTACGGCTTTTGTTTTTATTAATTTAACTTTTATACATTTCTGAATGTTTATAGGTAATAAAATGACATTTTTAGATTTTCAAAACAAATTACAATATACCCAAAAAAATTCTAATTGGGGATTTGGGAACATTAAAATTTAATTTCGTCAAGAAACTTTTTCGATTAATTAAAATCGAAATAAAACACAAGAGCTTATTTTAAATTTGACATAATCTGAGTACGTTTCCAAATTTATCTACGATCGATTAATTTTATTAACGCATAAAAATTCGAGCGACATTTTTTCGATTCGAATTAATAAAATGTTACTCGTCAAATCTTAGGTATTTATATAAAATGATAGTAAAACGATTTAGTATTTTTAGAAAATTTCATTTCAATTCTGCAATATTTGATTATAAATTAAGTAATTTTTTTAAATGTAGGTAGGTATATAAAACGTAATTTATTTGTTGATTAAGTTTGTTAATTTGTGAGTAATGTTATGGTTAGGTATATAAAAATAAAACCAAAATATACTAAGCAAAAAGTATTTTGATTAAGAAATTTTGTTTACCAATTCATTTTTTTACTGTAATTATTTAATGATAATAATAACAGCGTTTACGGGTGTTGTGAAGATCTATTCGGCATACAAAGTTTACATATAATAATTAGCTAACATTATTGATGATGTGATATCGACAAATACCCATTTTCATAGCAAACAAAAGTGAATAATTAACATTACTAAGACAAGACGTAGGACTTATCGTTTTAAAAAACTTCCTAACATACAATTATTATAAATAATTGACGCGTATCTATTTGTGTGTTAATATAATAAATAAAGTTACCTAGAACATGCTTCATATATAAAATTCCTATGTACAATTAGATACAATACAATTTGCTAAATAAAATAAAAGTGTAACTACAAGAATTTTGCTCAGAAATTTATTAGTTCAGTTCACCCACATTTTGCTTGCATTTTGTTAATTTAAAATGATTCTTCGTATTTAACGAAAAAACTATCGATTTCTTTAACAGTTGTGGTTATGTTTGAAACGTTGTTGTCTTTAGATCTACATTATTAGTAATAGTTATCGGGAAATCGAAAACCTAGACAACTCTTACGAAAATAAAAAGCAAAGAAACTAAGAATACTAATCAACAGTGTGTAAAATTTTAAGAAAAAAACCACAAAACTATCATGAATACCAATTTATATTTTGTTACAATTACGTTATTATTTTTTTTATAATATCTCATAAACATAAAACATTTTAAAATGATTGAAAACAAATACATAGTTCTGATTTTTATGATTAATAACCAATATCATTTTTCGATTTTTACAACAAAGATTGTGTAAAATAATTACATTTTTGACGATACAATATTCGTGTACAAAAAAAATTGCATTCAATTTTATTTTATCGTGTAAATTGGCATTTTGCAAATTGTATTTGTTGGAATACAATTTTAGCATATGTACTTAATTTTAAAAATCAAAATGAATTGAAACGATTTTAATTAAGTTAAGTTTAATAAATCCTCTAAAATTGTAGCTAGAGATGAATATCATCGTAATGTTTCCTTCATCCTTCCTTGATAAAATCAAAAATCACTACCATAGTTTTCGGAAAAACGTTGGCAAATTAAAATCATATGGTAGTGGTTTGTGATTTCATCCCTCTACCTGAAGTAATCCTGTTTTACAAAAAAAAACTTTTTTTTCAATAATAATTTGCGATACTTGGCAATATTAGATCGTTTTGTAAAGTATTAGTAAGAAAGTCATGATTAAAGTATGGCTGAACAATCAAAAGGTACAATTTTTCGATTCTTTACAAGAGAAATGGGTTTTTAACTGTTGTGGAGCGCAATGATCTGAAAACTGTGCCTTAGGATTAGAAAGACGTAAACAAATTTTTAAGAACAATATGTTAAGCTCATTTTTATGACAGAAATACAGTAGACTTTATGTGCGAAAGCAGGATCCATTATTATTGTATTGGAAATTGATATACCAAATAATTAAGATATGAAGTACTTGTAGTCAAATAAATTTGCCCAATACTAATAATAATTAAATTTGATGTTCAATCGTACGATTATAATTTAATTATTATATTATACACCTGTATTGGGCAAATTATTTGACTACAAGTACCTTCATATCTTAATTATTTTTGTTTATATACAGCAAAACCTGCAAACAATCCTTCTGAACAAAGTTCCCTTTAAAAATGAGAGTGGAAATGATCCTTCATCAATGCAATATCTTATAAATATAATCTTTTCGTCAGATGTAACCCATGTAAATTTTGAAGTATTAATCTTCATCATTGATCTGCATATACCGTTTAGGTCTACCATTGAACTGAAGAACAGTTTCGTCTACATTATAAATTCTTCATTAAACTACACTCAATTAATATAATTTCAAGAAATGAAGCAAGGTAGAAAATTTCCTCCAAGTGATCTATATTATTTTCTTTAATAGTATGAATAAAGTTAGTTAAATTAATTACCAAAATTATCTTTAGTTTTTTAGCCCCTCGCTGTTTAAAAATGGCATTGCCTTCGGTTATCTTACAGAAATAAGTTTCTGTGTTGTCATAAAAAAGTTTGTTAATTTAAAAATCACAGTACCTATGACTCATAAGTACTTTCCGTTTATATTCAGCTAACATATTGCAGCAAATCTCATTGACTTTGCAAGGAGAGATGGCTCAATACCATACACAACTCATAATTATTATGAACTGAAAGTTAGGTTAGAAAAAGATTCCAAACTTCTACAACATTTGTTAAATTGATAATAACTAAAAAAAATTGTTTATTTGCATTTTTGGGCTGGGTAGCAAATCACCGTGAATAATTTTTGGTCAACTTTTTTGAGACAGATAATAATAACGAGCTTAAAATTGCGACAATAATGAAACATGTGTGATCAACACACTTAATAGAACATTACTAGATTATAAAAATAGCGCCTTTCTTGAAAATAGATGGAGTAAACAATTACAAAATCAAAACATTTATTGAACTTATAACTTAAATTAGATGTTCAGAAGCGTAGACGATAAAATTTGTAAAAGAAAGAACAAAACTGTCGTGAGAACGTTGAAGAGGTATAATAAAAGCTATTAATGTTGACGTGTAACACACAATATTTTTCCTAATTTAAAAAAGGAAAAAAAAGGAATTAAAGTATTTCCAATTCAAATTCTAATAGAATGTGACCAATATTACCATGGTTACCATTTTCAAAACGAATGTCAAAACAACCAAACATGTGACAAATAACTTTACTTCTCGCAAACTAGTTACGAAAAGTGGACCATTTTGACCTACTTTGATTATGAAAAATGACACTTATACGCCAAAATTAGAAAAAGGAATTTCAAGCATTTCAGGGTAATTATTAATCAATTATTTATTATAAATATAAAGTAATGTAGCTCCTTATCGCAGAAAAATTGCATCCATTTACCAAACACACATTGAGACATTCGCGAATCCGTATTTAGGAACAAATGCTAAGGTATTAATATGTTTAGTTATGTAAGAAAACAGTCTATACTTTTAAGTAATTTTTTTTTTAACTTTAGTCATGTAATTCTTATACTTAATTATTTGCTACATAAAACTATTTTTTAAATAATGTAAATAGAAATAGCATTGCAAAGCTATGTAATTTGATTACATTAAAACTTGATTTATACAAAAATATTTCATGACACTATCTGTCAGTTATTTCTGTTACCTACAGTGTATACGAGCAACTATGATAGTCATTATTCACAGAAATTTTGCGCACGAGTCAAATGCGGCAATAAAACGGCATATTATTGAACTACTGGCAGACGATAAAAAAACTTTTTACTGTCTAAACATTAAAAGCGACAGTTCTTTTGTTTTCACAACTATTTAGAGGTTGGTACTTCGGTTATGTTATATTATGAATGTAACCGTAAAGTACCAACCTGATTTGTCGAGAATAAAATGTCACTATAACACTCAAGAATTTCGAAAATTTGAAAATAACACATGAAAGCCAGCAATAAGCGCTTAAAGAAAAAATAATAAATTTCACTTAGAGTTAAAAATAGTTATTTGTTCAACAAATGAGGAAAGATATACTTTTTCCCACACGAGCTCGAGTGAGAGTGGAAAAGGCTTTCCTAATGTGTTAGACACAACATTTTTCCATGACATTTCCCAAAAAAACAACCCAATGAAAGAAGTAATATTTAATAGGTGGGTCCCAATAGTCTCGCTACTATATTCTGTAGTATCAGTGTCGTCTCAATCTGTCATAGCGCAGCCGCGTAATTCTAACCAATAAATATAAGGTAGTAATTTTTAAAAGTCGAAATATAAGATATTAAATTAAACAAACCTATTGAATACCAAATTAAATTGTTTAACTAAGTACTAGGCGCTTATAGTTCTAATGACATTTTTTACATTTTTTTTAAAGAGGCATTTTTGTAACACGACATTATTTTCCTTGCTAGTGAGGAAAAACCAGTAAATTGCAAGACTTACTGCAGTTTATATAAAAGAACTTCATTATTTTAATACAAAAATATTCTCGTAAAAAATTAATTAAAAATCACGATGATAATGTAGTGAAAAATAAAAGTGTGCTTTGCAATTAATATTTGCTGGGCTAACTAAATTATGGGTCTCGCAAGTAACTATTAAAGAATATCAAAAAACGTAAGTTGTTTAGGTGTAATTTATCTAATACGAACATGTTTGTAAGAATGTAAGTTATAGTCATTTCTAATTTAAAAAAATATATCATTTGAAACTTAATTAATTAAAAATGGAGGCGTCTAACTAAATAAAATTTATTCAATTACGTTATTTAATGTATAATATTAGTACGTTTTAATTCATTCAAATAAGTACGAATCGTTTTTTCTCTTCCTTGGTTATTTTAATTTTTTGTTTTTGCCAAAGCAGTCATTTTTTTTGTGGGAAGGTTCGAATTGAGTTACTTTACAATGAAAACACATAAGTCCTGGTAGATGTTCTGGTAGTTTCGCACCGTAATTAGTAAGATGATTCGAAAATAAAAAAATCTAATGTGGCACTGGCTCGAAAAAGCACCCGCAATTTGGACGCAAAACGTCACCGTCTACAAAAACTTCTGCAAAGTAACTCAATTTTAATTTTCCAAAAAAAGGGCAAGCGACGTACTAAAACCTCCTTATGTAAGGTCCATACTATTAAGAAAACCAAAATTTATCATAAGTTAATAAGAGAGAAAATATCTAATAAATTTTTAATTAAAGAAAATTCAGCTAACACTTAAAGAAAAATGGCAATTACTGATGCAAAAACATAGCATCCGGAATGAAAAGGAAAACATGATCTTATGTATGTATAAAGATTCAAATAATAAATAGTAGATTATTTTACTAGGAGTTAAACAATATAATTGTTGAGCTTAAAAGTTTGCTGGCGAGGTGTTAGCCGAGACAGCAAATTAAGCGAAACAATTATATTTTTTAACTCCAAGTGAAATATATTATTTTTTCTTCAAGCGTTTATTGCTAATTATCATGTGTTATTTTCAAATTTTCGAGATTCTCGAGTCTTATAGTGACTTTTGTTCTCGACGAATCAAGTTGGTACTTTACTGTTACATTCATAATATGACATAACCGAGGTACCAACCTCTAAATAGTTGTGGAAACAAAATAACTGTTTTGCTTTTAATGTCTAGACAGTAAAAAGAATTTTTAGCGTCTGCCAGTAGTTCAATAATATGACGTTTTATTGTCGCTTGAAGAAAATAGTAGATTATTTTACTAGGAGTTAAACAATATAATTGTTGAGCTTAAAAATTTGCTGGCGAGGCGTCAGCCGAGACAGCAAATTAACAAAACAATTACATTTTTAACTCCAAGTGAAATATATTATTTTTTCTTCAAGCGTTTATTGCTAGTTTTCATGTGTTATTTTCAAATTTTCGAGATTCTCGAGTGTTATAGTGACGTTTTATTCTGAACGAATGAAGTTGGTACTTTACTGTTACATTCATAATATGACATAACCGAGGTACCAACCTTTAAATAGTTGTGAAAACAAAATAACTGTTTTGCTTTTAATGTCTAGACAGTAAAAAAGTTTTTAGCGTCTGCCAGTAGTTCAATAATATGACGTTTTATTGTCGCTTGAAGAAAAAACAATTTATTGAAATAATTGGAAGATTCAAAAGTAATGAAAATAGAGTGAACTAAAGGGCAAAGTAGATTTTGGAACATGAGATAGGTTGCTGTCTATTATAGACTTGATTTCTTAAAAATCTTTAGAAAAAGAATTCAATTTAAGAGAACGAAGTTGAAAAATTTAGCGAAGTACAAGTGTTAACCATATGTTAATACTGATTGAAAGTAAAAATCATCCACTCAAAAAAAAGCAATACAGGAGAAAATTAGTGTAGATAGACAAAAACGAAAAGGTAAAACACGTCTTTGTAGGTGTTTGTCCTTGGATTTCCAATTATCACTGAACTTTATTTTATTCAATGGCCACAAATTTTATTTCAAATACCTAGATACTGCAAGAATTTATAAATGCACCGAATTGAAACGTGGTCACTAAGTGAAAAGTAAAAAAGCTAAACTTACTTGGAATACAAGAGTTCTAAAATGAACTTGACTTGACTTGAAGAGCAGAAGTAGAAATCAACAGAAACAGTAGAAAAATTAACATCGAGAAAATTACTGTTGTTTGACGAACTCCTTGTAATTAAAATAGGGTGCAAAAAAGTTATCAGAAAAAAAAATATTTCTTGCCAAGACAGCTACATTTCGTAGTCATAAACCACTAGAGAAAATATGTAACTAGTGACGGTATATATACCCCAATTGACTGAATGTAGTTGCAAAGGCTGATTGGTTGCTCGTTTTAATTTGAAACTGATATTTATTTATCTAACCTGAAAATATGTCAAAACGACGTCTACACTTCAAATAAAAAAGTAAATTTGATAATTATTACTCATTATTGAGAATAAAAAAATGTTTCGTAGTCATGAAAACAGCAATATTTTTTTTGAATTGCCAAACTGACAATTAAACCTTAAATTAAATTTTGATAAAAGTCATAAATATTACATACTGATCGTGGAAAAAGTATAGTGTATTACTTGAGGATAAAATCATGTTTCATTGCTCGTGATTATCAACGCTCAGGCTATCACCCTCGCGCAGCTAACACACTCGCATGAATACTGTGATTTTCTCATCATGTAATATAATACACTATTCACAATTTTCCAAATTATGTCGAATTTTCAACGCATATATTTAATAGTTAAAAATCGATAACTATTAAAAGTAACATGTACGCACATATTTTTATAAAAATTATTTGTTTTAGATAATTATATCGAATTTTTATGATACTTTTGACAATTCCAAGTTATAGCTAATTATGGTATTAATTTATTAATAACATTATAATACATCATCAAAGAGCTCTAGACATAATCAATACAATCACACTATTTACTGGTTTAAAAATCAATACAATTATAAACAATCAACTAAAAATACTCATAATAAGTACCTAAGCATTTCTTTCTAAATAAAAACCGGATCTAATCATTTTACGATACTCTCACTATTCACGCATCACAAAATCAGAAATAAAAAGGTCAATACAAGAGGCAATGTAAGTAAACATAAACAATTATTGAAGTATTACTTACAATTCTACAGTAATTAAAGATTACACGCAAACATATACTATATTTTTTGTTAAACTGTGATACAACCTTCAACGTACAAATTTATATTCAAAACACGAAAATGTTGAATAATGTACCTACCACTTAATGTTCGAATCAAAATAACGAAAGTAAGACCTGAGAGTTTTTTTATTCTTTATCTTAACAATCTGTAATTAGAAAATTAGATAACAGAAATATTCTTTGAATAAAATGAGTTCATATATAAGAATAACATGTCTACGCTTGTTTGTATACGTTCTCCAGTGACTACGACCTACCGTAAGAACTAAGTAGACTTATAGTCTATGCGTTCCAATTAATAGAGGTTTGTCTACCTGAAAAGGTATCAACGACCCTACTAGATCCGTCCGAATACTCCCAAAAGTCTAAAATTATAATAACGCTTGTGAAAGGATTTGTAAAGAAACTTCAATTACCTAATGATGTAAAATTGACACTCGTGTTAACTAATATGAATGAGGAAGTATAACCCAATTTGTTTAGTCATTTAGTGCCTGAAAACCGAATAAGTAAGATGACATATTGTCTCAACAAAACTGAACACATTAAGCCTTGAATAATCTGTTGTTTAACTGTCTGTAGTAATGACCAAAACAAACAGATGAAGATTTTTATGTTTACCGACAATTCGCACCCATTTAGTAAATATTTATCTTTCAGATTACTTTCGTTTTAGTTTTAACGCCTGACTATTGTTTTTGTTTTAGGGGTATTGCCAAAGCTGGAGAACCAAATAATCTTTCGCCACTTTCACCCGGTGTACTTTATATGGATTCGTCGGTCCACGGAACGCTCAGAAAGAAACAAAGAAGGTTAGCGAGAGAAAATCCTGAGTATTAGTTGCTGTTGCTAAAGGTGCAAATCAAGCTATACACGAATGCCAATATCAATTTCGCAACCGAAGGTGGAATTGTTCGACTCGAAATTTTCTACGAGGAAAAAATTTGTTTGGAAAAATTGTAGATCGAGGTAAGAAATCGTAAACTAGAGCTATTATATTCTATACATAAGTTGATAAGTGTACACATTTGCTTTTATCTTAAATCGTTAAAATTGTTTAATTTTTACGCTTTATTTGATGTGTTGTATTGATGTTTGAGTTTTGCCCGATTCAATATTTGCTTATATATATAAAGAAAGTGAAAAACGTTTTTTTTTCTCTCCAACCAAAATTTACTTTACGTATTATACTTAGATTAAAATTAACGGCATTAATTATTTGCTAACAGATATTTACCAAATTGTGTAATTATTTAAAATTAAATTGAAATGATTACGTAATTTTTCATTTAGCACAACTTCGAATAATGCAACCAATACCCGTTGCCCTTTAACGATTAATAGTATTTTTATACTTATTGTTTCGTATGGGTTTGGCCAAATAACCGGAATTTTAGATTAATGTTTTGACACTATTAAACAAGTTCTTTTTATGTTTCAATTTAGACCTTGCGAATGGTTAGCGTGGCTATTTTAATGCACGACATTTTCCTAATGTGATTATTTTTAATTGATTGGTTTTTACTAATTGGTTTGTACGTACATTGTATATTTGTTGGGAAAAAGTCAAATATAGGTAACTCATTCAATCATTTATCTATCGGTAATCTACATATACGCTCCTCTTTTCTTTTTTTTTATTTTCTGCATATCTTCAAATTATACAAGTGTTAAGTTGTTTAACTTTATTTTAATTAGTAGTACATGAAATAAAATTTTATTCATTAAAAATTGTATAAAAAAATTAAAAACTAATTAATCATTCTCTATAGTACCTCTCTACGAAAGTAAGAAAAAAATAAACATAATAGTGACAGGAAAGCTTTTAATTAAAAATGTAGGTACAATTAAGTACTATTAATATAAAACATGGTTTTTTAAATTTCTTTTAGTTTTACCAATATATATTTTGTTACAAGAGCATAGTAGTTGGTATATGCCGCTTGATTCAAGATTATTATTTATATTTAATTTTGTGAAAAAATGTTAGCTAAATTGGTAGGAGCTTTGAAGACAAATTTATAATCAGTTAATTTATTCAGATCTTTAATTATGTTAATAAATTCAGGAATAAAAGGAATTGAAATGTATTTATTTTTGGTTTTTCATTAATTGGAATTAATGTTGTTAGATTTTTAAATTATGTACATAATTAAATTTATTAAAAATGTTTAAAATAATTTTGAATGGAAATTGGTTTCAATGAGCAATATAAAAAATTGTGTCTAATTCAAAATTTGTTTCTGATAGAGGTATGTTGAATAAACGGTTGAAAAGAAAATAGAACGCTGATAGTTTTTGTGAAAAATGCTGATTTGAAGAAAAAGGAATTGTTTGAACTGTAGTTGTAGGTTTCTATAAATGTCAAAGTAATAGAATTATTTAAATCGATACAAATATACGTATCTAGAAAAGGAAGACAATTGTTTTGAGAAATTTTTAAAGTGAAATTAATTCTGTGATGTAAATTATTTAAGTAATTTAGAAAACATGAATTTCTGATGTAGAACCTTCGAAAATGCAAAGAATGTCATCAACGTATCTATTCCAGAATAAAATATTTTTATTAAAAATAGAATTTTGGAAATAAAATTAACTTCTAAATAATTTATAAACAGTTCAGCTAAAATAGGTGAAAGAGGAGAACCCATTGGGTTCTTGTTAAAAAAATTGATTGTTGAAAGTGAAAAATTAATTATTTAAACAAAATTTAAGTAATTTATCTATATCTGAAACTATCAAGTTAGGCAATTCACTATCATGTAAATAATTGGATACTAAAGGAATGGTTTCTTCTGGTGGTATTGAAGGATAGAGGTTAACGATGTCAAAAGATATTAAAGTTAAAGATTTTTGTTGTTCTAATTTTAATTTAGATAAATTTTCTACTAATTTAATTGTGTTTTTGATAAAATAAGATGGTTTGAAATTAATTTCTTTTGATATAATGTGAGATAGAAATTTAGAAATAAAGTATGCTGGGAAGATTTGTAATTAACTATTGGTTTAATAGGATGGTTGGTTTAATGTATTTTACGTAAAGAATATAAATTTGGAATTTTTGGGTTTGAGATTTTAATGTTTGTGGAATATATATTAAAGAAACTAAATAAATATATTAAAGAAATTAATACCAATTAATGAAAAACCAAAAAATAAATACATTCCTGAATTTATTAACGTAATTAAAGATCTGAATAAATTAACTTATTATAAATTTGTCTTCAAAGCTCCTACTTCGCTAACATTTTTACAAAAAATTAAACATAAATAATAATCTTGAATCAAGCGGCATATACCAACTACTATGCTCTTGTAACAAAATATATATTGGTAAAACTAAAAGAAATTTTACAATTCGATTAAAAGAACATCTAAGATATCTTAAACAACCAGAAAAATATTCTTATAATTTAGATGCAATTAAATCAACTTTCGCTAAACACATTATCCAAAACAAACATAAACATTTAAATCATTCACTCATACATCCTTTTAAAATAACTAATTATAATAGACAAATTTTAGATAAATTAGAAATAATATACATTAAAACAACAAATCCAAATTTAATAATCAATGATCAAACAATTTTTGACGATCTTACATTAAATTATCAAACAGAATTTTGATGTCCTTAATATTAATTTAATTAACTCCAGATTCAAACATTTTACATACCTAGTTTAAATATTTTTAAAAAACCTTTTATTACAAACCAATTTATGTTTTTCTAAATTTCCATGAAAACCAAATGTCATATTTAACGTTTGTATAAAAAAATATTTTTGTATTCTGAAGATGACTCAAAATAATTTTTGAGTCAATAAATAATAAATAAATAACTAATATTGGATTGCTTAAAGCGTAAATAATTTATATATAAAATTATAGTAGTTCAACGTACAAATGACTTCCTTAAACATTGTGAATATTTGCATTTTTATGACCTCAAGAGTTCTTAATAAATATTTCATTAAAACAAAGAGATTTAATAAATTAAAAGTCTTAACACGTAACTAGTTATTTTGTTCAATTAATATTATTATTAGTATCTATTCTCAAATCCATTCATTAATTTAAACTAATTTATTTAATCCCCTAAAAAAAGTAACAGAATTTATAATTATATAATTTTTGAAGTAGTTGATGTATTACTTAATTAAAAATTATTTACTTAATTTATGAATGTTTTGAAGAATTATTAGTTAAAAAATCAAAATGTATCCAAACAAATTATGTATACAGAGTTATTCACTGTATACGTCACGGAATATTACAGTCAAACTACTTAATAAAATTGGGAAAATATATCTAGGATTGATAGAGACCTATAGGAGGAATATTTTTAAATTACTTTTGTAATATACAGGTGTCCCAAAATAGACAAAACGTATCAAAGTTGTATTTTTTCTTATGGAATGCCCTGTATATTAAGATATTTTCAGTTTCTACGTTCAAAATAAGAATGGATTTTATAAAGGTTTGCCTTACTTAAACCTAAAAGTTTTTGAGATATTTTGTATTTTATTAAAAAATCGTCAGAATTTTACTGATTCATATCTCAGCAACTAATATCTTTTTCCAAACTAAATTCGCACTGGAGTCTATGAGTTGATCAAATTTTATGTTGAACTTGTAAAAAATCCACTGTCATATACAGAATGTGTACAAAATAAGATTAATTAATGACATGTTTTGAACCGTAATAACTTGCTTATTTTAAATGGAACACCCTGCATTTTATATCAACAATAAATGTAAAATGTAATTACTTATCAATAATTCTATAGTATCCTACAGCTAAATGTTCAAGTTGTCATGAAAAATGCAAATTTTCATAATGAAGACTGATTTGTAATAATTTTAATATTTATCAAGTAAGCTATACAACTTTGACAGGTGAATATTATGTATTTGTAAGAAGCCCGTTGATTGACGGGCAAATTTTAATGCATGAATTTAATAATGCCAGACTCCGCGTGCATGTAGGTTGATCCCATTGTTCTCTGAATAATGTTAAACCTATGGCGGACGAAGACCCCTTGGTCACCTGTCAAAGTTGTATAGCTTACTTGATAAATATTAAAATTGTTAAAAATCAGTCTTCATTATGAAAATTTGCATTTTCCATGACAACCTGAACATTTAGCTATAGGACACTATAGTATTGTTTGATAGACAATTACATTTTACATTTGTTGTTGATATAAAATACAGGGTGTTCCATTTAAATTAAGCAAGTTATTGCGGTTCAAAACATGTCATTATTTAATTTTATTTTGTACACATCATGTATATGATAATAGATTTTCACAAGTTCTACATAACATCTGATCAATTGATAGACTTCAGTGCAAATTCAGTTTGGAGAAAGAGAATAGTTGCTAGGATATGAATCGGCAAAATTGTAACGACTTTTTCATAAAATATCTCAAAAACGTAATAATATACAGGACATTCCATAAGAAAAAACACAACTTTGATACGTTCTGTGTATTTTGGAACACCTGTATATTTTGAAAATAATTTTAAAATATTCCTCCGATAGGTCTTTATCCATCCCAAATATATTTTTCTAATTTCATTAAACAGTTTGGCTGTAATATTCCGTGTCGTATACCGTGAATAACCCTATATATGTATTGAGAACTAATGTATTGTTCAAAGCTATAAAATAAAATAAAGATAAAAAAATTCAAGAAGAAAAAATTGAAGAAATTCTAATTAATAAAGATCTCAATTCAAACATCGGTTGGTAACAAAAAAAAAGATTAATGAATCTATTTTGTTATAGAAATAAAAAAAAATAATTTATTTAAAAACTAAATAAATGAACCTTATAACTTCAAGCAAAATTGTATATTGACCGATGCTTTTATTTATAAAATTTAAAACTAAATCTACTATGTTAACAGTTATAAAATAAAATTATACAGAAACAACTTAAAAAATTAAAGTAAAGAAAAACTACAGACAATTACTTATGACAATTATGTTGTTGTACTACCTGGAACAATCTTACGTTACAGTCAGAAATTTGTTTTAATCCAAAATCGTTCAAAAAATAATAAAATGGTTGTTTTTCGCTGTAACAAATTTTATTTAATTTTATTTAAACAGCGAATAAAATAACAGTAGTTTAACATGTAAATAATAAAAATATTTGAAAAAACATTTGTACATATCTAGGTTTTAAAACTAGAAATAAATAAATTTAAATTGCACAGGACTAGAGATGTGCCAGAATACTTTTCAATCCCAAGAGTGAGAATGTGACCATTTTATAATTAAATTTGATTACACAATTGTGAAGTTCTATATGGGTCGAGAAGAAAGTATTATAAGTATTTGATTTAATTACAAATTTTCTAATACAAAATTGAAAACTATTGCACTAACGTATGCTACATTCTTTAAAACCTTTAAAAAACACGCCATACATTGTAATAAATAAATCAATATTGTTTATTTAAAAAAAATATTAGTACAATTATTAAAGATTTAATATATTTATTAAATGCAAAATGTAAAAAATTAAAAAAAATAATAAAATAATTGTTTTCGCCGTTAAGAATTTGTTAGTAATATAAAATAAAAGCCGAATTCGAAATATATTTTGTTAACAGAATATTTTTCTAAACTGTTAAGAATTTATAATAAAAATGTTACCATAACAAGCAAATATAAATTTAATAAAGTTAAGATTTAAAAATATAATATGTTGTACTTCAATGTATAGGATGTCCCAAAATTAGTCCTTTTATAGGGGAGAGTTAATTTAAGCAAACAAAAAGGAAGTATTTATCGGAAATTCAAACAAAATTGCGAAAATTAGAATTTTGTATTTCTCTCAGAGATATGTAAAATTTAACTCGTTTTTCTCTTTTTTTAAATTTAAAAATAAAATCATTATATGATTATCCGTTTAGTAGTTCTTCACATTCGTTTTGATGAAACTATTTGATTGTTATTATATATATTAGTTTCAATTTATAAAAGACCTTGTTAGTTGAAAATAAAATAATATTAAACAGCTACTAAATTTACAGTAATAGTTATTACGATAAAAAAATGAGACCCATGATTTATTTAAAGTAACCAAAATATATATGTTTTAGTTTTAAAGCTTTTCTAGAAGTCATGGCCTCCTATATTTTGTCATTTGCCAACAAAAAATGAGACTAATGGTATTTAGTTCAGTGTCGTCAATATATTTGTTTATTGGAAATGACCTGCTACTGAAACATAGGAGAAAAATATAATAGAGGTATGAGAACTCAAACACACATAAAAAATTTTATTGAGCATAATTGAAAAAAATGTTTAAGGCTGTTCTCTCAGGGAGCTATAAAGTTTATGTAAATTTATCTCGCTTATTTATAGAAATATTTTCCTAATTTTGCGCAAACATATAGCTAACATTATTATTTATGTGGCACAGGAACTATTTTTTTTTATTTTTGTCTTCGTTGTATTTAATTTAATTAAAACGTAAAATAATTGAATAATGAATTTCCTTATAAGCCCAAATTTCGACTCCTGCGCGACATAGATAATAATTTTCTGACAACCCTACTTTTTTTTAAATTTTTACTTAAAAATCAATGAGAAAAATTAACATTAAGTAAACGATAAATACTGAAAACTCTTGGAGAATTGTGAAATGAATGTACTCGCGGACGAATTTTTCTGAGCGCAACAGGCCAGAATTGGAAGCCGATTAATATTAATAGATAAATAATATATTGTTGAATTTATTGATGTCAATTTTTTTTGTACATGACGTGCATTTTAAACAGTTTTAGAAACAGAAAAAACAACAAATAGCTATTTATGTAACAAGAAATAAAAATAGTGAACCGCCTACTAGAAATTTGAAATTGTCCCGAGTGATAAAACAGCCTTAACCGCATATATTTTTGAAAAATATCTACACGGAAATATAATATTTTTACATTAATATACTACAGAATGGCGTTGTCAACAATGTCACTTTAGCAGCAATACGTATAACATAAATGTATTGTTGTGATCTGTTAGTGACAACAATTTCGTTTTCTTTGTTGTTGTATAAAATACATAAGACCATACCATGTGCAAAAATACCTAAATTAAAATCCGTTTATTGCCACATTTGTAGACTATATTTGTATACATTTTATTGATAATATTTAAACATTTATACAGGGGAAACACAAAGAGTTTTCATTAGAAGCTATAGAACACAGAGTTTTGAAATTATACCAGTTGGGTTTCCGAGAACAAAGTTCAAATAGGGCAATACCATGAATGAGGCATTTCGGTTATACCTGAAATAGAGTTCATCTTGCCTATTTTAAATAAAACTAGTATTTCTTCGTACTGGAGGTAAAGAAAGCTTAACCATATATAAGTACTCTATTTCGAAGTAAAAGCCAATAAAGATTTAAATTTTTATGCAAAACTTTGCTTTGTTTAGATCTGCGCTGTATGTATTGCAACTGTCTATTGATTCCTTGTTCGTTTTGGTGTAATCAAGGCTCATCATAAAAAAGACATGGGTGAATGAAGATTTGTACTGATGTTTTAGATTAGCCATTTTAGAGGGGCCTAAAAATATTTGTCTTTTCATGTTTGCACCTGAAATGGAGATACGGCTTTTTTCCTTAGCACCGCAGTCAAATTAAGCAGAATTTAAGGTTACAACTGACGAAGCACTTAGCTGTCGTCACCACTGTATTGTACATTGTTTTCTGAGTGATGAAATGTAGTCTCAAGTTACCCTACAATGTGGTATAGCTCTTTTCACCACCAAGACGAGAATTTTTCATTTAATTTTAGAATTTTGCTGTAAATTTTAGGTACAATTTGTGTGCCATATAACTACAAACAAGCAGATCTTGCAAATTAATCTTTGACTTTAACTGTTGCTTTAATTTAATCGATAACTCTTACAGAGTGTTCTAAACTCAGTAACCAATATGCCTAACTAAAATCATTTATAAGTTGCTTATTTTAAACACCCTCTATTTTATAATGTTTTCTAAAGCATTTTTTCAAGCATCACTTATAAAAAAAGTTCGTGGTGAACGCCGATTTTATAACTTTCTTCACTTGATTTTTCTCCTCGTTTTCACATTCTTCTTCTGACCGAGGTTGCAATGTATTTGGTGGCTGCATTAACGATTACTTTATTTTATCATAAAAATGTCGATAGAGGGTAAATCTGCCTTCACAAAGCCTGGTTTTTTTAATATAAAACTTAAGGAACCCTCTTTAAATGGACTTCCGAGCATAGAAAAAAACTGGGTGCTTTATTTGATTTCGCACAAATATGTACATTGTCGTAAATTCACGTAAACCAATGGTAGACCGATTCTCAAAGCAATAACGCGGCATATGCAAATTCTTAATTTTCTTATGAAACTTCATTTTTACAATCTAGATTTTAAATTTCTGACAAAAAAATACTTATCTCATTTCACCTTTCCTACTATATGGCGCAAAAACAAATGAAATGAAGGTAATCTTTTCTTCTATTTTTTTATTATTTAATAGTTATTAAAAATTTCACACTTCTACTTTAAAACCAATAAGAAGCTTTTATTTTGATTATAACCATAACAATCAATAACATTTTTGGAATTTGTTTGTTCTCTACTTCGTATGAGAAATTTTCTTACCGAATACCACACAAGCATAAATAATTTTCTTTCGGTCAAAAAAATTGTGATTTTTATTTATTACTTATTTGCATAAACAACGATTTGCTTCATTAAATTATTGTTATTATAAAGAAAAATTTTAGTTAATGTTATCTTGTAAATTATTTTCAAAGCTCAGCTATTATTCGACGTATGTCCCAGAATAAGGGCTAAATGTAAAAAATTAATTTTATTTTAAGTTAGCTTTGAGTAGTGATTAAATTAGAATACGTCACAACGTTTTGCCGTCACGCAATCGTACTACCGAAATAAATAAAAATCTTGATACATATATGTAAAAATTAAAATAAAATTGCAGGTAAAAGTATTCACAGTTAATCGAAGAGAAAGTTAAGAAACCCGTATTCCAAAACTTCATAAAATAGTATTGTTAACACATTTAAACGTATACTCACCTTAATTTACATTATGTATATCTCACTAAATTATACATTAAATAAATTCCTACCAAAATAGTTACGTATGTTTTCGATCGTCCAATTCTAATAAATTTAGTTTTAATGATGGTTTAAAATATTTCAGTGATATAGTAGAAAATAGAAAACTTATTAGAATTGATAATTTAGATTCTTTCAACAAATGACCAAACTGTTTTTAGTCAATTAATTCAAAAATAAAATTTAGATTTAAGATTTGAAAAAAAAATGCTAGACAAAATATGTCAAACTCGTTTTCGTTCCGATTGTTTAATATCAAAGACTCCTGTTTTCAATTTACAGGCTACTACTCAATTTTGATACGTATCAAATGATTTGTAAATGATTTTTTGTACTACGAAAACTTTTTATTGCCGATTATTTATTTATCGAGTACTTTTTAATTTACATAATGATTTAAATGGATTTAACTTAATCTAATTATTAATTTGTCGGTCATTTAATTAAAATAATTCGAGTGACAGCACAAAATAGTTGAATTTAAGATATATGGACAGGTAGAAAAGTAAAATATGTATAAAGTGCTATTTCGGATAGTCGATATCTTTTAATCTATCCTTCTCGTGGGTCTGGTTGCTATTTGTTATTTTACCAGATAACGCATCTATAAACTCGACCTATTAGTCCCAATTGATTGGTAATTTGAGTCTTTAATCAATGTTCACCGGCTTTCGGATACTAAAGGCTAAGCACGTTCACTGACTGCTTCAGGCAAGCAACCTGTCGAAAGTCGGCAGCTTTATGGATTAACGATGATGTAAATTTCGACAAATATATTTAGTTTGGTAACACATACGTGTGCTACTTACACTCTGCACATTAGTAGGCACTCATTTATTGATGTAATTACCTAATTACGTACTTAAAACTACGAGCGGACATCCGAAGGTACAAGCATCGTTAATTAAGCTGCTAACGCTGTCAAACAAATACGAATGTTTGATTCTTCAAATCTTAAAACGATTAATCTCTTAAAAATAACAGTAATTTAACTTAAATACTCTTTCTTTTGCCGGAAGACGGTACAAACAAAATAAACTTTAAATTAAAACCGGTGCTTTTCATTACTCAAGTATTTATTGAACTTTCTCAATAGACTCCCGTTGTCATTTCGATTGCAAGTAATTGCGCCAATCAAAATTTTAAAAGCTCAAATGACTAACAAACTATTTTTTAATTTAGTAATTTTCGAATAAAGAGAGGTAATTAAGATTCTCGATGCTTGCATAAAACTATGCCTGAAAGATACCGATACTTTGTTTAAATCTGAAAAGCACTCTTGGGCATTGGCTTTATTTCTAATTAACTCTTAATTAACTTTTCCCAAATGACTACATACGTGACAAGAAAACACTTACTTGTCAGTGGTTATTGATTTAAAGTACTAGTTTCAAAAACCGCGCACAATAATAGAGAATTTAACTTTAATTAAGAGAAGTGTTTCGCTAGAATTGCATTCAACGTACATTTGGATTTTCGTGATTTAAAAAGAAAAAGTCTCTTAAATGCCACTGTTTGTGTTGCGGTTAGTTTATAATTACGATTATTCTAAAAAAGGTAAAGTACTTGAGATTTTATGGCCTTAAACCAAATACAGTACATTGCGGTGTAATGTCAATTTCCTTTTTTAAATCGCAAGCAGGATTGCTGAAAACATTACAAAATAACGATCCCGGTGTATTTAGATCTCTAATTATGATATTGTGGAAGCATTTAGAATTCCTTTTAGCTTCTACTCTATTGTCGCACTTATCCTTATTGGTCCATTCCGGGTAAACACCACTTTTCACGTTATTGTATCGAATCGTTTATGAAACTACTCAAAAGAGCAGCATAGTTCCATGTAGAGTTTGAAGGCTGGAGCGCGTTCCCTGCATTAACATAAAATACAAAGAATTGTTAAAGCTTCACTGACTTTCAAAAGTTCCAGATGTTCCTATGCATGATTCACTATTCTAAAGGTATAAAAGTAAATCTGGCGTGGATCCGTGAACCATCTATCGATCCCCTATAATTAAGGATGACAATTATACGTCCCCAAAGTGTTTAAATTCTTCAAGCTTCGTTTTTACAATAAAAAAAACTGTTATTAAACCATTATTACAGATAGATAAGAACATTCATTTATTTTGGTTCATTATACTCCTTTTTAGTTATCATAAATCAACGCATCATTTAATTGGGCATGAATTTACAAGGATAAAAAATTTAAAACCGCAGCTATGCCAAGAATTTTATAACCGAATCTCAAGATTCCATAAGTCGTACCCACGAATGTCAGTAATAAAAGTTCTAATCGTTACTCAAATATTTACTGCAATTATTTATTAAACGAATATTTTTTTAAATTGTTAATAAAGCAATGCGCAATTAATTAAATCTTTTGAGTACGTGTGAGGTACTACGTGTATGGTTATTGTAAAAGAATATTAAGTAATTTTCTGCTAAATGATTAATAAATACTAATATACCCAGCAGCAAACGATATACCAATATTACATTCGTCACAAACACATAAATTACAAGGGATATATTTTTTATTATTCACTTTGTTAATTTACCATGACTTATTAAAGTTAATTTACTGACCACAGCTACGCCAACTCATTTCACATTTACTTACCGCAAATGCGAAGTAAATAACAAAAATGCGTTTTTTATACGTATAGAGTTACCTACGACTTTTTTTAATATGCGTATAGTCAGAACAAGGAAACTTTTTCAAAGACTTCTTCGTGACGAGAGCGTGACAGATTATTGTCAATTACTATTTGTATGTGTTATAATAGAAACCTGTTGCTACCAGCTACTAACTAGAATACCACCATAAATCTATCATGATTGATGAGTATCTATTTAGAAATCACCTTTCATCCCTGAAATAAATAATATCGGTGATGTTATTTCCAATTTAAGCATAAAGCAATTTACTCATTTCACACTTTATCCTTAAATTTAAATACGTAACCTCCAGGTACTTGTAAAAAAAATTTACCTGCTTTTTTTCGTTTTCGAACGATCATTTTTTTAAAGAAAATCGTTCTTTTTGTTAAGCAATTGTCGAATAGGATCACTATTCCCATTAACTTAATGTAATTTAATCAACATAGATATAATAAAAATTTTATCGAACGAATTAATTAATTGAAAATGACGGGCTTACATTATGTAGTTGTTGGAAGACCTGAAGATAATCCGGGACTGTCAGAAATTAATCCACATCAGCGCCGCATCGGAATTCTCTTTCATAAAGTTGTAAGTTTAAGATGTCTTTCAAAAACGAAGATTAACGGTATATAACGACCACCAAGTCAGTCATCAGAAAAATAGAATAGATATATATTTCCACATTTACAATTTTTACCATGTAGAGAAACATATGCGCGCGGGCTTTACAATAGATATCTTCTTGAAACCGGTCGTATGTTATGCTCGAGAACTTAACGTATAAGTAATAGAGAATTACAAGTTCTGTAATTGCATCTATTGCTTTGAAGTTATAACGCTGATTCTATAAAGTACCAAATTTAATTTGAAGAAATGAAAAATTCCACAGAATTCAGCGCATACTTTCCATTTTTTTATCCAAAAACTCCTACAACCAATCCTGTCAAAATTCGATATTGCACGTCGATTTCACGGTTACTAATTAACAAACCGGTTGTTAAAATCTTAACTTTCATATCAGCATCTAAAAACGATAATACACGTAACGCCTACCATAGAGTAATGGTATCATTACACGTATTTAAAAACCTATCTATGCATAGTGGAACGAAACCGGTTATGTAGAACAAAACCGGAGCGATGTCAACCTGTGAAAAACTTGACCACTTCAAATTCACTTGTTTCTTTATAACCGACACTAATTTTGGTTTTCAATTTAAAATTGCATTACTGACTCGCATTATTACAGATTTCAACAGTTGTGTATTTTTTCCAAAATCAAAACTGTCTGTTATAATTTTTAAGAATTTTGAATTCAAAGCAAATTGGTGAGTCACCAAATGTTCTAAGACTGTTTAATAAATAATCAATCATCGTCAAAAAATTACATAGGATTTTTCAGTATTTTTCGGAACTGTCTTATTTTTTTTCTAGACTTCATTAAATTTAATTCAGAAATTTATCGTATCAAATGCAGTTATACTCTTTATTTGCTTTCTTTAGTGAACCATATCCTATATTTTACTCACAAAGACTTTTTCGCAGATTATCCTTGTTCACTTGAGTATATCATCTTTATGTAACCTGTACATCAAATAACTTCAAATGATGGGTCATTTCTGTAATTTTAGAAAATATTTTTGGTCCAGTCGTCCTAAACGGCTCCTTTACACAATGCCATGTACTCAAATATTAGTCAAAAAATTTAAATTAAGTACAACCAATTATCCTAAAATTGTTTAATAACTGAAAATAACTTTTCAAAAATTAATATTTATTTTTAAAAATTTTCAGAACTTTTAACAAATGCCACATGGAACACATTCATGGGTGTTTTATTCTATGCTTTGTTTTTAGCGTTGTATTCTATATTCTATATATTTTTCCCAACTTTGATTAGACCTAATAATTGATTAGACCTATCCTGTTATCAGATATTTGTTTCAGAAACACAAACAATTTGTTCAGCGGGCCAGAACATGTTTCTTCATTTTACAATAGGATTTGTTTATAAAATAGCAAATAGTAATTTCAATAATTAAAAATGCAATTTGAAGAAAAGTTTGTTATCACAGCAACAAATACATTAAAAAGTTTTATTATTTATTTTTTTTCTGATTATACATTTAATAATTTGGTTCAGACTGTTTTCATATTTTTTTTAATTCAATGAAAGAGCGGACATATTGTCATCTTGGTATATTATTTTCTGTCATCATAAAAGAATCATGATTTTGCATCATTCAAAAGCAGCTAGAAACACCCCTTTCCATGGCCTCGGCGGGCAAAAAAATAACTAAATGTTGGCAATATCACATTATACTCATGACACTGAAATCAGTACAATCCTCGTGCTGAAATACGTAAATATGTAATACGTTGCAGTACTCTTTTGAATGATTTTATAGGCCTTTTAAACGCAAAGATTAAAAAAACATGTATTTTAATATATGCCAAAATGACACCGTGTTACCAGCTGCCAAATGCCATTACCAACAGAAAATGTTTTGGCATATGATAGTATTTGAAAATTTAAGTTTCAAATAAATTTGACTATTTGTCGGCCCAAAAAATCGTGTGTATCACGTGGCCAGAAACTGTTTTTGCGAGTGCTCGGACTTGCAGGCCGGAGCTCACGCCTTGGTCTGCAAACCATCCTCGCACTCGCAAAAGGTCAGTTTCTGCCTAGTGATACAAATAACTATTGTTTGAGCCCGCCCTAAAATGTTTACTACCTAGAAATTATTTTTCAATAGTACTTTGAAATGTCTAAACCTAGAAAAATATTTGAAAAAAGAAACTAAAAATAAACATTACAAATGATTTATACAGGATGGCTCATTAGTGCGAGGAAGGTGGATATCTCGGAAAACATTGGCGTTAGAAAAAAACTTTTGCAAATCAATAAGGTGCACATTTTAAAATCATTTTCGTTTATACAACGTGTTCCATAAAAGTGCGACATACCAAAGTTATGTTTTTTTTAAATAGAACTACCCATTTTTTATTATAAATTTGGATTCCTTGAAAATTCTAATGTAACTTTATGCATTATGCATAGTGTCTAAAATGAAACGTTTTCGCATTATTTCACTTTTTCCGAAAAAATTGAAGTTTCGAAAAATTAAATAACTCAGTTATCCTGGAATTTATTCAACTGCGATTTCGTAGCTTTAATATGCATTACATGTGCTAACTAAAGCTAGTTGTTCACCATTCTAACGTTGAATTACTTAAATTGAACTTCCAAAATTCATGGATAACTTAATTTTTTCAATTGACTTTTTTATGTGCCATTCAACGTAGAATCTCATAAACTTTTATATTGATAAGATTGTATGTATCTAACCCTTACCAAAAATCCACAAAAATTCGTAAGAGTTAGATACCTACAACATTATCATTAGAAAGCTTATAAAATTCCACGTTCAACGGCATATAAAAAACTAGGTGGTGCTAGTTGAAAAAATCAAGTTATCCATGAATTTAGGGACTTCAACTTAAATAATTGATTACTCAAAACTTAGCAAGGTTAGAAAGATGAACAACTACCTTTGGTTAGTACATGTAATGCATATTAAAACCACGAAATCGCAGTTGGATAAACTTCAGGATAAGTGAGTTGTTTAATTTTCCGAAAAAAATGAAATAATGCGAAACGCCTCCATTTTAGACACTATGTATAATACATAAAATCCACCTTCCTCGCACTAATGGGCCACCCTATATGTATATTGATTACTAATTAAAGGTATAAATCTTTCATTATTTAAATTTGTTTTCCACTAATTTTTGTAATCTGATAATTAAAATCAGATTATTTTTTTGTTCTTTTTTTGTCAAATACTAAAATTTCGATCATATTCATCTTGGTATAGCATTTTTAGATCTTGTAGCAGGCCTGAAAATATTTTTTCTATTTTGGTCGCTTACCGAGCTATAAAACACCCAAATGAGTTCTTTTATAGAAAATTGTGTTATTTGATAGACATAGAACAATTTTATTCCGAACAGTGGTAACACTGATTTGATATTAAACCTCAAAGCTGATGTCATTACGTTTGCGGTGCGTTAATTTAAATCGTAATTAATATTCAGTAGATTTATTTATCTACTTATTTTTATTTTCATCCATTTTTTTAAATGATTATGTACTAATTACCCTTAAACTAGCATTTAAACGAAAATTTAATTAAAATATTGCTAAATTTAAAAACTCGCGAAATTTTATTTTAAAATCAATCTGCAGAGCCCAAAATAAAAAAAATAGTATAAAGAATTCGCTGCTCGTTTTTGAGACTGTACTCTTCTTATAAAATCCTTCTTCTGAAACTAGTTCTTTAATATACTTTGTGAATGGTTTCTTAGATTAAGCAATAAATTTTTAAAGTATAAAAAACACTATCAATTATTCTAAAACTGTTTGATAATTAAAAGTAATTTAATTTTTTCACTAATGTTTATAACTGCCTAACTAAAATTATATGCTGAAGCCTAAATGTACTGGCTTCGTTCAGACAATTTCTATTTATGGCATTTTTATTATTAATTTAGTCAAATTTTGGCGTTGCTTCTATATACCTACTTCTTTCCTATTCTGATTAGACTTAATAATTCAGTTAAGATAATTTTATTCTTCTTACTTAAATATGATGAAAATCTGATTCTTATAATTTTCATCTTTGGATGTTATAAAATAATCTATAAAACAAACAAATTATTGTCAATTTTTCTTGATATTTAAGAATTTGCTTCAGCCGACCTGAGAACTTTTTTGTAACTACTCTCTACACAATAGGAAAAACTAAAAAGTGTATTATAAAAACTAAACTTAGATTAAATTTCTTTGTTTGAATGGCATTATGGATAACTCTGCTCTACTTTATTTTATCTACAGCTCGAAATAAGCTCACGAACGTCATTTTTGACTATTCCTTAGGGTCTCCAGTCATGAAGTTCGACGTGGTCCTCGGTGCCTTTTGCTCTATATTTTCCCTTCAATGATAAGTTGTGTTTTTCATTTCTTAGTATGTGTCCGAGATAGTCCAGTTTAATTTTCTTAATTTTTTTTGTTTTTTTCTTTAGTTTATTATGATCTCTACTTTTTTCATTTGTTTTAGTACTTCACCTGGTTCATCCATGAGATTTTTCTGGATCATCCAATTCAAAACGGCAATAAGTTTAAATATTTTAAGTTGTTTATAAGTTTCCTTAAGGTTATTTGAATAATTCTTCCCAAAATCCATTAAAGAGCAAATTGGTATGGCACGCATCCATGATCCCAAATATTTAAGGTATCATGTTGTTCTTGTAGTTGTTCTATTGTTCAATTCACCCAAACAGTGTTTCTGCGCTGTAATGATCTTTTGTTTTACCTCTATTTATTTTTGTGTTCCTGTTATTTTTACCTTCTTATTTTCTTTTTTTTGTGTTTAGATATATTATTTAAAGTCCTTATTATTCGGTATCGGGTCTGTTCTTGTTTATGTATCTATATCTTGTTTAATTTTTTGAAGAAGAATTTCATTATTAAGTTTTTTCATATCAAATCTTCTTGTTGTCTTGAACACTGCCACCGAAAAATTATTCCATTTCGAAATCGTTGATTAATAAAGACATAATCTATTTGTTTTTTATTGGAATTTCCTTTAAAATTAAGTATTACCAATTACTGTAAAATTGTGAAATTTAAAGGCAAATCTTAAAAGAAAATATTTTTGCAGTGTTAAACAATTTTTTTTTAATAAGAACGGACGAAATTAGTCATTACATCTTATTCATACGATTGTTGTATCAAATACCTTTTATTGCAATCCCTTTTTATTTCGTTTTCTTTTAGCGTTATATTCTATATAGTTTTTCTTATCTGAATAAATTAATAACTAATTTTTTTACTTAAAAACAAGAATATTTCTGTTTCAAAAACTTCAAAAACTAAAACTCTTCGGATCAGACCTGATGATTCAGGTCAGTTATTTCCTTGTTCTTGCTTAAATGTTAAAAGTAATTTGAAATTATTGTTTATTTCTGCGAGTTAGGTACGTAAGGTAGTATTATACCTACGTTTTTATGCACTCCAGGGACTAAAGTGTCACTAAGTCCCTCCTTTCAAAGATTAAAGTACTATTTTAAATCTCAAGAAAATTAAAATCGTTTTCTAATTCCAAGGGATTTAAAGTAAAAAAAACATATTTCCATAGCATCATACCGAGTAAACTACTAGATTTGCGTACATTTAAACGTAGGTATCTAATTTGACGTTTCATCAAATTTATTTTTTATTCACTGATGTTTTACATAATTTGTATTAACATTTTTATAATACGTTTTTATTAAACAATTAAAATTATAATTTTTCTTAATGTAATTCATTTTTGTATTAATTTAATTTTTTTTCAAAGTTCTTAATTATACCTAGCAAGAAATGGAGCGCATGCCCTCAAGATTAATAAATCACTTTAGTCCCTTGTTACATAATATACTATTTTTTTTAATGCAAACACACACGCCCACTTTATTTTTTAAAAACGACACTGTCCGGTGCTCCGTGCCGCAAAGATACAAATGAAAACTACTAACTTTGCGCATTTATCTCAACAGATAGGATGAAGGTATTTTTTACTATCTGCGATAGATAACGGTTGCGATATGAATCAGTTGCTGAACGTTCGCCCAAAATAGTTATTTTTGTAACAAGTGCGAAAAGTAACAAGGATTTTAGATACACGAGGGACTGAAATTTGACTTCTTCTCAATATAGGCTAATTTCAAGAAATATGGTTCACTTATTTGTCAAAATCATATCGTAAATCATTTAAATTTAGATATAAATTTGCAAACTCACTTACATTGAGTCAAGATATATGTTAAATAAATGTATTATTTGCAGTATGAAATACCACGTATCTTCCTGCTGAAACGGCATGGTTCGGATAGGAGATACTGTATAAATTGTTCGTGTAACCACCTAGAGCCCACAACGTAATGACTTTGATTTTTTTTTAATAGGGCTCTTGGTAACCTATATACGTATTTATTTCATCCTTATAATCAGAAGAATTTTAATGAACAATTTCCTGTTTCGTTGTTCTGATTACTGTTCATTTATATTTTATCTGACGCGTGTATTTCACCTCCTCCTGTTTCCTTTTCTCTTTCTTTCACGTCTTGCTCTCTAGTTTTTTCCAGTTTCGATTTTTTTAATATTAACCTCACAAGTCAAAATGTAGGCAAACTGCATAACACTTTTTCTAGTTGAAGAAAGCGGTTTAAAATATATTTTCTAAAACACCATTACAGAGGTTCCGTCCATAAGTGTTTTCAACGTCTGCGTTCATGATAAGATAATTAGTACGAATTTGATGGTTTACTTTTTTCGGTTTATCGGAAATCATGCATGCCAGTAACTTTTAAAAACTAACCTCTTTATGTGTCAACATGCATTTGTTTTGCGAAATCGCATTCTTTATAATACAGTATCCGGCAAAATAAACAGTACCGAAAATAAAAATAAATATGAACGAAAATAATGCTCTACCAAAAAACTTTTTCTTCCGTTGTTAGAACCATTTTTAAATCAAATTTAACTGCAGCGTACTATTAATATATCAACTAATGACAATTAAGTCAAATATGACAAATCCATATTACATAAACAACTTTCTGTTTCGGTACTGTTTATTTTGGCGGATACCATAGAACAAGTTTAAAAACTAAGTATCCTCAAACTACTTTCTTTGATAGTACCCTGAACAATTAATCGATAAATGTGTGTTTGTATTACTCTTCTAATACATAGGAGTTATATTTATGATTATTCTGTAGTAGAAATGTTATTGCACGTATATTATTGATTTCAAGAATAATATAATAGTATACAGAGTGGAACAAAAGTCTGGAAACCCTCAATTATCTTACAAATGGGTAGTACAGATTGTACAACATTTTGGATAAGTATATTTTGGGATACGAAGATTCCAGATTTGACATCCGCAATGTTGCAAGATTTACCGTTTTTCTGATATTATTACTAACTTTGGTTTTTAAATAGATCACCCCGTATATTGTATCATTATTGGAATGTCCCCTTCAATACGAGTTCAACCATAATGTAACACTCAATATTTGATAAAGTCAGGAAGGTCTTAAATTAAATAAAACTGTCCGTGCAAAATAGAATTCAAGTAATTAAATCTGGCAACATTGCAGATATCAAATCTGGAATCTTCGTATCCCAAAATATACTTATCCAAAATGTTGTACATGTTGTACAATTCGTACTACCCATTTGTGAGATAATTGAGCGTTTCCAGACTTTTGTTCCACTCTGTATAATGCAATAAACAATTAATAATTGTTATTAAGGCAATAACAAGCGAATTAGGAGTTGAGTAGCATCTTGTGATAATTTAAACAATATCTGTTTTTTTAGAGGAGTATTTGGTTTTTTTGACTAGAGAAACTAATTTCAAAGCAAAAGCCCAAAAATAAAATATTCTGTAAAAATTCATTTAATAATTTCGCCGTTAGAAATGTAAAACTGTAATTGTATCTCACAATAATATGTATATCTATTGTCATTGGCGATTCAGATATAGTCTTTAATGTTCGTTATAACATTTAAGAAATTTAAGTCTCCAATTCGGAACTGTTTTCTCAATTTTCTGTAAATACCTAAGTTTTAGTGGCAGTACATACAATGGAGGTGTATATCTTATTCATTTTTAGGTTATCTCATGCCTATTTTGAGAATTATTTATTTATAAATTTATTTATTTATTTAAATAAATATTTATAAATAAATAAATAAATTTTGAGGTGGTTTTTACATACAGAAAGCACGTAAATCATTAATTGATACCTTGCATTTACCTATTTAAAATCCAATGACCACCCTTCATAAGTTGACACTAGTGGAAGGTACGTTATATAGAGCCGAAATGCATTTACACATTGATTTGTTCAATCATTATTTGTCAGAAGTTTGGCTACTGTCTGAAGTTGGGAAGTTATATGTCATCTGAATTTTTTTTTTAAATCTACTGATGAAGGTTCGGAAAAAAAGATCGCAAAAGATTTGCCTCGAGTTCCACCATCCGAATAAGAACCCAAACGTCATATTGCCTAAAGCTTGCTAAAGAGTATTAAGCAGCATGCAATGAGACATAGGGGTCGGATTTCTAATATTTTGGGCAAGCTAATTGTCGAGGTGATCTTTTCCAGAAAGAGCATAGTTCTGCTGAGCTTTGTAGTGATATACGATATTGGTGGTATTTTGAGTCTAGAATGTAGATGTAGACTGTTTAAGTTCAAGGTGGACTTCCTCAGTGGTATTAAAACCTAAATACATTCATGAGATAGGAAGTCTAAAAATAACACTCTTATTCAATTTTTTTTCTTCTTGACTTAACAACCACAAAAATGTTTATATAAAATATTAAGGGTAGAAGAATCTACCTTAGGTTATTTTTTATCACATAATAAAAAATCTGAAAACTTCAAAGTGAAACCTCTATTTTTGCCTTTACTATTGTCTTAAGCAAAAATATGGTATATCTTGCACTGATTTCTAAAATTTTCTAAATATTTGACTATTATTATAATCTATAAATTACGAATCTCTTTCAAACTTACAATCTTGAACATTATAAATTAATATTTCTACAATTTAAAACCTTTAAGTACTAATTAAGTGTATTAATTACACTTTTTATACCACATATGCAGAAAATTTGTATTTTAATAGTATTAATTTTAGAATTATATAATTCCTAACATCTGAATAGATTTGTAATTAATATGCAGCACAAATAAAAAATTGACTTATAAAAAATTTATTCGAGTCCGCGCTTATTATATTTAAAGTTTATTGTAATAAGGTTGTAACAAATATTTTTATTTGAAATAAAATCAATTAATTAAATCCCTGAAGACATATACATTTTTTTAATCTCGTTAAGAAATTTTTATTTAAACTGAACAAATTAAAAATTAAAAAAGACATTAAACCCTTGCCGTATAAATATCGATATAAAATTATCGATGCCAGATCGATGTACTCGCATTTCTTGCACGCTTGGACAAATTCCAATTCATGAACTAAGTATGTAATAAACAACAGGTATCATACTACCTGTCATATTTTACATTGCATTACACGATCAAGAAAACGTACGTATTTATTATGTTTACTTTCTGTAACTTTTATGTCTCTTTTATAGGTGTATAATTTAAGTTCTTGCAAACAAACTAAAAAACTACAAGGATTACATCCTCAACATACAATGTGTTTATTTCAATCACTATTTCATAAAACGTCCTTATTGATATTCATGTAGCCTTTAAAATATTTCCCAGAATCATAATTAATGGTTAAAAATCCGGTTCATAGTTTATTTCACAGGTGAATATAACTTAATTATGGTAGAAGCAACTTTTTTTAATTTTAAAAATAACTTGTAACGCACGCGGTTTCTGAATTAATAATATTCTTAATAATTCACTATTATTAATCATTGTTTTATTTCTTACCAAACTTAAAGATTAAAAACGGCATTTAATGATTAATATTTAAGTACGATAAAAAATTTAATGTTTTCTTTACATGTAGTAAAACTATAATAACATTTATTTAAAATTTTTTAATAACCAAATAATGATGTACAAATTAGTCTCCGTTTTTTTTTCTTTTTTTTTCCCGTGAATAAATGACTGGTTTTTTACGACATATTCAAACTAGTTTATTTAATTTACGCAGTAAGTCCGAATAGAGTATAATGGTTGCCCTTATTATAATCTTTTAGATAATCAAACGTAAGAGCAGCTTCTGTGAATAATGAATGGTTTTAATGGGAATCTTCTTTTCAAATTTCATATTGTTTTAATGAATTTCTCGAGATCCTTTTAGGTATGTCAAAAACGTACGCAATAAATTTTAATAGATTATTTTGTATATCAGAGATTGTTAAGGGTTTGCATGATATACATATAAGATAATGAACTAGATTTAAGGTAGGTATAACATCAGCATAAGGATAAAAAGAACGACCTCCCAACTTTAGGGATTCGAGATTGTTATGTTGATCGGTACGGTAGTTAGAGTAACATCCCATTAATTCTGTTTATCTATGTGTATTTTTTATCTTAAAACACACTTTTAATTAAAAAAAATTAAAAGTGAAAAAGACTTAAAGACAAAAGAGTAGAAGCTTTTTAAACTGAATTCTTATCGTAATTGCTTAAACGATCTACCCTAATAATTTAAGTTTTTTTCTTTCCAAAAAATCAATTATTTTATTCGGTGTCCGTTTTTATTAATACTTCTTCTGTTGGTGAATATAGTGAAGGAATTAATTATTTAATGGGGATTTAGTTGTTTCCATTAAGAACCAATTATGCTAGTGTAAAAAGGTAATATAACAGAAAGAGGTAATTGATATTAATGATGTTATCAACACTTCAAATAAATGAGTTTTTTATTATTCATTTGATGTAGATTTGTTTTCTTGTAATAAATCTTGCTATTAGTTTAGTTTTATATCTTCCGTGTGAGTTTCTTCCATAATATATGAATTATGGTTATTTTCTTAATCTTAGGCACCCTAGGGGGGGAGACTGGATAATTACGTCATCAGGTTGCATCCCGCTGGTTCACATGATATATATCTACCAGGTATACACGTTCATGTATTGTTACAAACACTGCAGCTTGTCGCTTTCAGATTATAATCGAAGATACAACTATTTTTATTAATCAAGATATATTTCGCTTGTTTTACTGTATACAATTACAAAATTTATATTGCTAATAGTGTAGAATTTCTGATATCAATCGGGTTTTATGCAGGGAAAGTGGGTCGGATCTATGAATAAAAGAGATATCAAAAGGAGATACGCCCCTCAACTAATTTAGTTTTGAAAGCAATACTCAATTGTCTGACTCAGATTCTCTTTCCTTTATACGAGTACATTGTAATTGAGACCAACCGGAAAAATAGGGCAAAGGTGGCAATTTGTCCCCAGGGGTCCATACTGGTCGGTACTACTATACAAATTGAAATCTTATATGATTGATCTTTTTTTATTACAACAGCAAAGAAAAATTTTACGCTGTTGCTAAATATTCTACTACTACCTATAGTTAGTTGTACGTTTGAGTTCGTAATGCGCGCATGCAAGACAAAAAGGGTAAAAGAACACGGACACACTCGCATGATTATTACTATGCAGTGATCCCGCTTTTGCGATGCTTTTGTAGTGGTCATCAAACAACCACTTATGAATATCATGAAATGTTCTGAATACAAATTAGAATCCATCCCTTTTTGATAGTTCTTTTGGGGTAGATACTACAAAGGGATATCTTTAATTATAAGCTTTGTGTTATAAATGAGTGCAGTTATTGCCTACCATAAACAGATATAGTACATACATACACATATAATCAGTAAACTAAAATATTTAACGATTATTCATAAATAATATATTTTTACCGCTTAAAATTAAAATTCGCTGACTCGTATCAGTAGGTACGAACGGTGTTGGTTGGTAATATTTTTTTCTTTAATTAATTAACGTATTATTAAAGAAATAATCATATTAAAGTGATTCTAATTAAACGCCATTAAGCAGTTGTAGCAACAATGCGAGCGAACAATGAATAAATTCTTATTCCCAGATGTTTTTTGTATTAAATTGAAAATAAATCGATTATGTTAATAAATACATGGAAAATAATAGAGGCATTGTTACATTAATTAATTGCACACCTGCAAAACAACTTTAAAATGTAATTAAATAATTAAGAAGTAAATTCTTGCAATTACTTATCACTTTCTTATATTTTTAATGATACCATTAAGATAATATACAATTGCTCGTTCTGTTTTATAAATTATTTATTAATATACTTTTTGCAGGATGTCGAGAGACCGCGTTTATCTACGCCATAACTAGTGCTGCGGTGACCCATGCGGTTGCAAGAGCTTGCAGTGAAGGCGCTATCGAAACTTGTAATTGCGATTACAGTCATCATAAGAGTAGACCAAGAGTTTCCGGAAATTCGGCAATTTCGGAGTACGCGATTGGGAATGGGGTGGATGTTCTGACAACATACGATTTGGTTTTAAATTTAGTCGAGAATTTGTCGATACCGGAGAACGAAATCGAAACTTACGCGAAAAGATGAATTTGCATAACAACGAAGCCGGAAGAATGGTAAGTAAGAAATCTTTTCATGTAAGAAATTTGGTAAAAACGAAAACCGGTCTAAAATAGAATTTAATCCTTTCTTTTGTTAAACATTATTCAGCCCTCATTCTTTCACGTACTTACTAACAGCCCAGAACATATGTACTAAGGAATATTATCTGGAGTAACACGGTGTTTCACCATGGGGTGCCTCTACTACTTCCAAAGACATGTGTGCTCTACAGGGCGCCACATTAGATGGGCAATGCACCATTCTTGTATGCGATGTCAACCGACTTTAAATTTAATAGCCATTGAGAATATATTGTTGTCTTCTAACAATTATTTCACCGATTCCAATTAAAGCCGTATTTACGGTATAACATTTTTACGAGCTTTTGTTAATATGATGGCATGTTTCAATCTAATATCAAGGTAAAACAATTTATTATTTCTTTACAATTTCCACATTGCATTTGTTTCGTGGTAGGAATAAATTTTTGCCGTAACATTATTTATAAGCAATTGTCGTAATAATAAACATTGCTTTTTATATCCAAATTTAATTAAATAAAACCACAATCCAAGACCCATTTACAATCAAAATATAAATTTTTAACGGTTAAAAGTTTTTTGTTATTATTATTAATGAACATAAAAACAATAAACTTCTTATTCCGCATTCTATTAAAAGCTGTAATAGCATCAAAGTTATTTTATATATTCTTACCGCAACGGTCTGACAGTGAATTTTTTAAACACAATTAAAATATTATAGTACAATTAAAAAGTAATTGCGCTAAATATTTATTGGACTGAACAGGTATTTTAAGCACGACTTTTAATCAAGATTTTAAATGGCAATTTTGTTTAATTACATTTTTTACTGGTTATTTAGTGTTGTATTGTTACGTACTTACATAGTTTTATGTGATATCGTCTGTAGCAGAAATCTCAATAGATAACAAAAAATATGTTTTTGAAAAGCTTTATAAAAGCTTTCATTAAAACTTCAAATTCATATAACTTTAGAACAATAACATTTTAAAATAATATAATTATACACTGTAATGAATTTTTTTATTTCATTAATTACGTATTTTAATGATCATTAAAAACTGCAAATTTTTTTCTTTTTTGGTTGAAAAACAGTTCCATATATGTATGTTTGTTTTAAAAACTATATTATCAATATGCATCTTAAATTGTTTCTTATAATCAATTCACAGACTGGAACTGATTAGAAATTATTTGGTTACTCATTAATTCAAAGTGTTTATTTGTTAAATGTCTTATGTATAACAGAAATATTATTAAATCTAATTATGAATCTTCATTGTTTTAAATCTCTTTAATAAAACAAAATTTAATTCAAAGAAAATACATTTTTAGTTTGTTTTTTCTTGATATATCCTTCCTTTATCACAAATTAATCGACAAAAGTAACTTTGAGAACTTGACCCCTAACGACGTTTTAAAACAGAGTTTAGAAAAAAAAAACAACCTCTTCTTTCTCTTTTTTTTTATTTCTTTTTATACTTTATTCTTCGAAAATACCGATTCCGCACAAAACGAGCTCCCGAATACTGTCACTTTACAACATCGTAGTTACAAACATAATGGAAACAAAAAATTGACGAAAATATTTTGGCACTAGCCTACATGTATACCAGTAAATAACCATATCCCTCTTGATCGCAACTTATAGGTTTACTATGAAATCATCATATGGAAATCAGTTACTCGCCAAATTCCTTTTGGCTCAATTTTTATTTCTATAGAAAAACATACTCAAAATTTGGCAATGTATGTTCTCAAACATTTGCATTTTTCCAATAAACCCTTATTCTAAAAACATGTATCGACTTATTCTCTGTAATTTATAGTAGTTGTTGCCAAGAATATGAATAAATAATTAAGTTCTAAACAAAAGAATCAAACAAACTTTTTCAGTTTTTGACGGTTAATTTTTATATAGTAATTGTTTTTGCCTTGAGTGATGAAAATTAGTTAATTGATGTATTCATAAAATACAGTGAGTTTCATGGTAAAACAAAAAATCAATGTTTTTCATAAAAAAATAAAATTAATATAATAATATTTATAACAATAAAAATTTTGCAATAGGTACAGATGAATTTAAAAGAATGAGTAGTATGATGGTAATTTTTCAAAATTAAATTGACAAGCTAATTACAATTTCAATATTTAAACATTTTCATTCATAATTTATCATAGACGTTATAATAGTCAAAATATATAGATAATAGTAATAGTCCAAAATTCCGTAAAGTGATTTTAACTTAATTTGCGTTTGGTTTTTTGAAATTTTATACTAGGAATGTAAGAATTGAAGTTTCCACGCCGGGAGTCATTGTTAAAACAAAAACGTCTTCTGGGATTGGATCGTGTCGAAATGGTAATCGTAGTTGCCAACGTTTCGCCATCTGTCGAAAGGGGTTTCAACAAGGCGAGAAACTTGAAACAAACAAACGCAAGTTTAAAGTAGACTACTAAAAGTCAGATATTTAAGCTGTCAACTAAGCCCGATTCTAGACTTAAAGAAGTCTAAGTAATTAGAGAAATTGTAATTATATAGAAGAGAGTGATCATTGATTCAAAATAAAAGAGGAGGTGGGGTTAACAATAGGAATCCGCAAAGGTGAAAGTTCGAAACCGCGGTCGGGGGTTGTTGGGATGCTTAATGATTTTTATATACTCTCCTAATTTTTCTATTAAAAAAGAAAGAAGGTTTGGCAATCAAAGTAAAATTATTAAATTTTATGACCCTCAATTTATTTTAAACGCAATAATAATAAAAATTAATTATTTTAATATTGAACCAAAGTAATTTAATTTAACTCAAAATATCATATATGTGCGCACGATGCCAACTGAGCTTTTAGTCACGAAACGAACTTGACGACAAGTGATTTTAGCAACGAGCTGAACTTAGATACAAATTTATTAAGAAGTCACTTGTCAGTTATTTAAGGTTAGTTTTAAATTATCAAAATGATTCTAATGTTACTGTTAATTTATATTTAGCTTAGCATTTTATGTTGTTATCACGTTTGTTAAGCTGAAGTAAAGTAATTTTTAAATTTTAGTTTGTTTTTCAGACTTCGCCAGCTACGCTTCGCTCGTCCCCGAAATAAATCTCATGACTAAAATGCTCTTTATAAAACTGTTGTATAATATACTACTTATTAATTTTTCGTAATTATAAGCAAGTGTTATTTCTCGTTTTTCACATTAAATTAACAAAATGAATATACCAAATCATTCACATCTAGTACTTAACAAAATTAGTGATCTTATTATTAAATTAAAATAATTGAATTCATTTGATCAATACAAAATTTAAATTCACTTTTAATTAACCTTTACAAAATTTCAGTTAGAATGTTATTTGTTGTTTTTACGTTAAACTGGCAAAGCTAATTTTTCAAATTAAATTTTAAATGTTATTGTTTAATTTATTTTAACCCATATTATAATAATGCCAATTAATTATCGATTTCAATATTTTGTTCAAAACAATTTGTGCAAAATATAGAAATATAAATAAAATATATACAGTGTATCTACTTAAGATGGAACCATATAGACAATTTTTTTATTATTGGTTTTTTAAAAAAAAATTTTTTTGATAAAAAGTTTTGCATGGTCCAAAATTAAAAATGCAACCATAAGATATTAATATTTTTAAGCTGTACATGAGGTTCTTAATAAAAATATGATGTTTGTTCAAGGTTAAAGTACCATTATTTTTCATAATACAGAAGGACGTTATAATGAAAAGTTGTTTTAAATTAAAAGTTATATCTAAATCTGAAATTACATCAATTTAGCATAAAAATTCAGGTTTGGTAATTATTTACCTGTCGACAAGTTTGCTTAATGCGAACCATTGCGTACGTGATCGCTAACACGAGTCGACACTAGATGTCGCAAAACTTATAGATATTTGTAGTTATAAATTTCAATACGGAATTTATCTTCTTATCTTAAAAATATTCCGTTTGTTAATATTTTTGAACATTATTGCAATTTAAATTGTTAATGAATGCATAATAATTATTTATTTTAGAAATAAGAAAATCCATACAACTTTAGTCTCCTTCAATTTCTAAAATAAATATTGTTCTAATAACATTAACAAATGGAAAAGTTATTATCATATTTTTGACAGGTAAAACGGATAAATTCAGTATTGAAATCTGATTTTTATGCTAAATGGATGTAATTATATTTTGGATACAACTTTTAATTCAAAAAACTTTACTTTTTATAACATTCTTTTGATTGTAAAAAATAATGGTAACTTTAATCTTGAGCTAAATTCATATTTTTGACAAACCTCGAATACTGCATAAAAATTGATACTGATGTTTGCATTGACCATGCAAATCTTTTTATCCAGAATAACTTTTAATAAACCAATAATAAAATAGTATATTGTATTACACGAGGAGAAAATCCAGTTTTCATGCAAGTGTGTTAGCTGCCCGAGGTTGGTAGCCCGAGCGTGATAATCACGAGCAATGAAACATGATTTTATCCTTAAGTAATACACTATACTTTTTCCACGACCAGTATGTAGTATCTATAAGTTTTATCAAAATTTAATTTAAGATTTAACTGTCAGTTTGGCAATTAAAAAAATATAGCTGTTTTCATGGCTACCAAACATTTTTTTACTCTCAATAATTATCAACTTTAATTTTTTATTTGATGTGTAGAGGTCGTTTTGGCAGATTTTCAGGTTAAATAAATAAATGTCAGTTTCAAATCAAAACGAGCAACCAATCAGCTTTTGCAACTACATTCAGTCAATTGGGGTATATATACCGTTACTAGTAACGAAATGATTTTTTGCAGATGTTTGGATATGACAAATTTTCTCTAGTGGTTCATGACTACGAAATGTAAAGTTTTCATAGTGGTCGTGGAAAAAAGTTTTTTATAGTTCCAACTTAAGTAGACACACTGCATAACAAATTTTTAAACATATTCATTTGATTCTCCTTACGTTTCATTCATACTACAAATGCACTACATGGCAAAGGATATAATGATTCACATTTTTTAATTATTGCTTTTTTTTAAACGTATCTCAAACGTCGTAATAATAAAAATTACCAGTTTCAATGATTACACTTATTTAACACACAATTAAAAAATATGTTTGCATTAGATTTTCTTCAATTTCAAAGATGCTTTCATATTATACTGACCAAGAATCAAATATATTTTAGAGAATTATAATGACAGAAATATAAATTAATTGGACAAAAACTAATCAAATCGAAGTTAATCTAAATTATTTCGTTTTCAGTACCTATCTATACACTATACAGGTTTATACTGATATGGGGCACCATACATAACACTTACATCACAATACAATATTTGTATAATGTACCATACGAATAAATAAATAAATCTTTTTTTCCGCTAAGATTAATAGAGATAACTATTTACTTCAACAAAAATTTCACTTAGTTTAATTTTAATTAAATTAATTGTTTTATTTTGCAATTTTAAACATTTAGTTATCAAAGTAATAGATATCATCATTGACACCTTTTATTTTTTAATTTACCTTTAAATGGTAAATTAAACAATTATTTAACACAAAATTTAAAATGTATGTAGTTTATTTGGTTTTCCGTAAACTAAGATATTATTTCAGATCTGAAATATTTTCATATTCTTTAACTTATTTTAATCGCTATATTAATAAAAACTATCCATTTCAATATTTAGACTAATGGTTTACACTTAATTGACACAAAATTTCATTTGATTATCTACAATTTTACAAAATGAAAATAATTATTATATTAAAATAATTTTTTCAAACTAATTTTACACGCCACAAATTTAACACAAATTTTTAAATATTATATTTTTTAATTTTCCGTAATTGAAATTAGTTTGATGTTTGTTTTTTATCTTAAATATAAAAATAAACAATTATTCGTGCTTTTTTATTTTAAGCGTAAAAATAATAAAAGTGAACTGCTTGATTCGATTTTAAATTGTGTAATTTTTGTATTACCTACTACTTTTCATTATGTGATTTATTGTTATTACTCCTTTAATATTTTTGTATAATAGTCGATTCCTTCAACAAGAAGGTCTTCTTTAAGAGTTGGTGAACAGCAAAAGAATTAGTTTATTTCACTTTCAGCAACGTTAAATTATTAATTGCACTAAGAAAGAATTAATAATTTTACGTCTTTGAAGAAGCCAACACCTTCGGTTTCCGAAACGTCGACGCATGAAATAAACTAATTCTTTTGCTGTTCACCCACCCCTAAAGAAGGCCTTCTTGTTGAGAGAATCCACTATTACTTTTAATGTTTACTCTAAATATACAAAGAAATAAAAAATATAATTACAACAGTTCGTTAAATTGTGTGTAAATGTTTTATTTATTTTTTGTAATTTCACATTTTTCTTCAATTCACTTTAAACGCATTAATTAGAAAAAAAAAATTATAAACATAATTGTATTAAAATCATTCACAATTTAAGATATTAACGGTCACAATATTTAAACAAAAGTAATTCTGTAATTTTAATGAAATGACATTTAACACAGCATACGTCATTGTTGACGGGTATTGAATAATAAAATGTGAATCGTTTTAAAGTTTCATTTTTGGTAATTTTAAACTTTTATTTGATTTTTGATTTTATCGTTTATCTTGACAAAGCAACGATATTATTCCATTTTTTGAAATTTATATGTTTTCCTGGACACCAAATTTTAATGGTTAGAATACGAAATATATCTCATCCCCACCAAATTAAAAATGGTGTTCTAAAGGATCTAGGATTAAGAGTTGTATTGTTTGAAATCGTAATCAATGAAATCGATGATAGACATGCATGTGGGTATGCAAACATACAATAATGTTTCATTGTCTTCCTTTTGTAAAGAAAAGTTTTGTATGCTCCAGTATTCGAGTAAGTAAATATTTCATTAAATTTTTGTTTCTCAAAAGAAGATGTATTTGCCTTAATTTTTTTACTTAAATTGTCGATTTCATTATCCTGCAGTACCATATCATATTAAATTTAGTATCTAACAAGACGTATGTGTTCCAGTTTTGTCCTTAAATTACTAGTTTAATCATCTTTTAATTCAATTCAGTAAAAAAATTTTAAAAACAAGCCTTACGCGCTTTTTCAACCAAGGTGCTGCTATAAGGTTCCGAACTTATTTTACACATTTTTCTTTCTTGACAAAAATTGTTTTGATCAATGAAACAAAAAACAAATATGCCTTAAAACGGTAGAACATAATCATACTAAAATTATTTTTTCAAAAACGAAACGTAAAAGAAAAATTAAAAAAAACAGTTATCCTACAAATTTTTGCATCAGAGATTCGATGCGCAAATTACATTATAAGAAAAGTTTATTGTTTATATTTTCATATGATTTCCGTAATTTTAAACAAGAATACCTATAATTTTAATAATGAAACGAGAAAACTTTATGCCTTGGCCAATACTTATTAAATTTATTTTACTACCTATTTCAGTTTCGTCTCGAGTAGTTATAAACGACTCATCTTCAGATAAAATTACAAAAAAAAGTTGCTTTAAAGGTCACCGCGCTGAACACTTAAACTTTACACGATAATTATGGAAACATAGACACTTGAAGGTTACATCAATAACTACTACTAACAAAGTTAAAATTGATAAATAAGTGAATAAATTTCTGTAATAAAAATTAAATAAATTTAACAATGATCCCTTTTTCATTATATGCAAAACAAATAAATAATAGATCTATTCGTAGTTTCAGAGAATTAATCATTTATAATTTGGTTGATTTTTAAATTAAATTTACGTGCATAATTTAAGTAAAACTTAACTATATCAAGAATAGAATAGATCCTAAAAGTAAGAAATTTATAGTAAGTATATAGAAACACCTGGTAATATAATTATAAATTTTAATTTGTGTTTCTATATATTCAAGTGAACAAAACTGTAGATAATTTTCATAAACATGTTAATTTAGTGGGATAAATTTTGTGCTGCGCCCCTAATAATTCCTACAAATAATTAAGAAGTCGAGTGAAAATAGAACCTGCAAAGTGCGTGTCGTTAGACCCAAACCAATGATTTATATATGTATAGCAAGTACATTAGTTATAATTTAAAGCTCTTTTAGTTTTCCTATCATACAAATTAATTAAACTGGATAAATTAGTATCTTTATCTACGCTCATTAGTGGTATCGCGTTCACAGAAAGAGGTATAGAGTGAGTACTTCAGATTCCTGCAATCGGTAATACGAACATAAACATAGAACGTGAGACGAAGTCTGTCAGTTTGAAAGATGAGCGCGATGTTCGAATTTATTTAGAAGACATGTTCCACTAATAGACGTTTTTTATAGTCGGACATTTCCAACAATTTAGGTATAATTTAATTTAGCGGTTAGATTTACAAGCGGTCGTTAATTTTGTATTTTATAAAACCATAATTAAAAACGAAATCGAAATAACTCAATCTAATTTCATATCTATTTAAAATGCGTTAATAAAAATAAAAATCTCCACTTTATTCGCCTACAAATTCGATTTTTTCTTCAAATTCCTGCGTGCCTTTACAATTTTAATTACAAGAATATTTTGGTCGAATTAATCTTCTGCTCACAAAACTAGACCAATAGCAAAATTTTCATGTTCCATGCTTTTGATACTTTGTTCGAGATAACGTGAGATGAATATAAAATTCATTGCTGAACACAAACATCTGGTTAAATTAATAAATTGCGCCTTCTGGAGCTTCTGGCATTATACTTATCTATTTAATACTTTTCTTAAAAATACTTAATCTAAGAACACGCCGGCACACTAGGTCAAAAGGGGTTGACGTTTATATTTATAATAAGTAATCAACTCATAAATTGAACATCTATTAATAGAAGGGAGAAATATTTAGACCTCGCATACTACAAATATTATCAATTTCGCAATGTAAGCAAAACATATTGCCAAAGCAGTCCAGCGCAAATATAAGAATGCGAAGAACGCAATCACTTGCAAAAGGATCAGACGCAATTATGTGCGCATTTCAGCACTTCTTGTAGTTGTTTCATAATTTTAAAAAACCGACCAGTTTAGTACTCATTTATTACATTGTCATTGTAGATCTCTGCAAAATGAGATAAATGCTACAATAAAACAGCATACAAAGGCTTTTAGGAAAACGCACGAGTGCTTTATATAAATCAACGCAAGTACCTTAACTTGTGTAAATTAATAAAAAAATCTCCCGATACTTATTTGTCTTTCAAAAAAAAAAAGATTGAGCGAAAAGAGGGTAATTGCAATTTCAAAGCAATTTTATTACCTACAAGCTTTCAACCGCCGCAAAAACCTGCTACAAAATATTTATCCATAAACTTTTTAATCTTTAAAATTCAATTTTGATCAACTTTTACTGCATCAGATGTAAATTTTTGTTTATATTGTGAATGTAGTAAATTATACATTAATTAAAACTAATTAATTCTTATGTGTTGTTCGGAGTAGGCTCGTAAATAATATTTAAGACCACAGGTACATTTAATTACATTGAATTCATTACAAAAATATTAATCATGACCTTAAAATCTAATTAACAAACCGATATTAAAGCTTAAACGTTCACATAAAGACGTAGATGGTTTACAAAAAAATATTCTTTAAGCTTTTGACATATTGTAAGTCTATTCCAAGTTTTATTAGTTGATAATTGTCACTATAGTTATAAAAATTTCATCTTCAGCTTCACGCCTCCAGCAAATGTCACTTTATTAGTAACGGGTGGTTTTCATAGCGAGTAACCGTAACCAGTTAATATGCATTTTAATGACACTGGGATACGACCACCCGGTAGTAAAGGCCAGATTTTGCATAAATCAAACCTTTTCTCACACCAGTGTATTAGATTATTTAAATTTAATATTTAACAAAAACTATTGTTTTGCTTTTTTAATTATTCATCTTAATGCGCGTCTAAATAAAATATCGATTAATAAAAATTTAATTGTTAGACAATTACGGTTATTTATTACTTTGTTATACAAACTAAAAATTAATTGCACTTTTTACTTGTTGTATTTTTTGAATAGGACGTATACGTTGTTCGTTGAAGCTCAGTAAAATTAATTTTTGATTAGGGAACATACAAATCTGCTACCTACGTCTACGATTTGGTTAATATCTGTTAATTGCTTCTCTTGGAGCTACAACGCACTTTCCGAAAGGGCTCTCTAAAAATGTTAGAGGAGTATTTAGTTAGCTATAACATGACCAATTTTGCATCCCCAAATTCACCCCCACAGCTTCACCACTGAGCTTTAGTATTAAGATCTCATAAAATTTTTTTAATTTCTTTTTATTATTATCGTTATTAAATGAATTGAATATTGTAACAGTCGGTTCATGGGATTATGAAAAATATTTGTCAAGATGTTATACAGAGAAACGTTAGTACATAGAAATTCTTAGAAATTGTTTCTTATTTACATGAAATGACCGGTGATTATCTGATAAATTAAAGGGTTTACCGTTTGTATATATTAGTATTAACTCTATTGAGACAAAGTAACTATTATTTACTTCGCATTTGCATATAAATTTATACAGTTTTATTCGAAATGGAATGTTTTAAAGCCTATTTAACCGTGAATATAAGTAAAATTTAACCGGTAGCTGTTCATTATTTACTATGTATGGATGTCCACTATAATATCTAACAGCGTTTTCTTGTTGTCAGCACGTACAATCCCAAATGCGCCAGGAATGTAAGTGCCACGGCATGTCGGGTTCTTGCACAGTAAAAACCTGCTGGATGCGTCTTCCACCATTCCGAGTCATTGGCGATAATCTGAAAGATCGTTTTGATGGTGCCTCTCGAGTAATGGTTAGCAACGTGGGCAATTCTCACAGTAACAATGCGCACAACAACAAATACAATAAATCGAACAACATCATTAGTAACAGTATTCATAATAGAAGGGAAGGGAAAGGAAGAAAGCACAAATACGGATTTCAGTTGAAACCGTACAATCCCGAGCACAAACCACCTGGCCCCAAAGATTTAGTGTACTACGAACCATCGCCCGGATTCTGCGAACGGAACCCAAAATTAGGCATACAAGGTACTCACGGTCGACAATGCAATGATACTTCGATCGGCGTTGATGGATGTGATTTAATGTGTTGTGGTCGAGGTTACCGCACACAAGTGGTTGATGTTGTAGAAAGATGTAATTGTACTTTCCATTGGTGCTGTGAGGTAAAATGTGACGTATGTCGAACGAAAAAAACGGTATATACTTGTATGTAATTTTCTTAGCACATTTCCAAAAAACAAACTTGCACCGATTGCAAAGACTTAGACAACGGGCAGGTATTATCAGTATTAATAAAGATAGAATAGATAGATTCTTCGTGACATGTTGTGATTTGCGTTATTTTAGTCAATGAATAAAAATAAAAACATTCCATTTTTCTCTTCCCTCTTTTTTCCTACTCAATTGAAAAGCTTTAAGTATTTATAACGTATTAGTTTTCCCAGTGATTTACCTAATGATATGAAATTGCATAATGATTTTGTATCGAATGTTTTTCTTTTTAAAATGTGACCAAATATTCGCATTAAGTGAATTACGTGTTTGTTGTTAAAGACTGACTTGAAATTTTACACTGTGAATATTATGTAATTATGTATTTGCTATTTACGTAAAATACTTTTAATTTATTTATATAAAGTTTTTAACGGATGTACTTAATAAATTAATTGTACATTATCTTGAATGCTTAAGCATAACTTTTTACTGCATGAATTTTACACGTCGTCGGCGATTTAAGCATTAAAGAATAAAATATGTGTTTACGCTTAAATCAGTAGTTATACGTTTTATTTATTTATGTATTATAGATAACCCTAATTTTATGCTATTGTCATGTAATGTTCAGTGCATATTTTATACTTGCTATTTTTTGTAAAATTGTAAATACCTATACATTGTACATTTTTGTCAATTTGTGTACCATAAATATTTTTATAAATAATATTTATAATATTCGTACCTGTATTTGTTGATATAAAACTTATTTAATTAAAAAAAAACTTTTCTCATTAAAGCACCTTCACATAATTGAGAGAAGTGGATTGAAAATTCTTAAGGTAAGTGGAAACATCGTGCAAATTATTTTTACATAACTTTCTATCACAATTTATTTTACACGATTTACGATGTCATTTAAAATCGTTTATACTAAAATAGGGACAATAAAAAAAATTATTTAATTTTCTTGAATTTACTTAAATGAGTAGAAGTGAAGTCAAAACTGACATAATCTAACTTCCGTTAATTAAAGAATAAATACAAATTTTAATTACTAGCAAAATAAGTGCATTATTATAATGCAAATCATCTCAAACTAATTAACCCGGAAAAATTAAAATAGGTAAGTACATGTTAATATTTTTTAAACTTTAAATACATCAAACAAAATTTCTTAAATTATTTGGTTTAAAAATTACTTAACAAATATATACTGACAGGATATTAGTGTAAGTACAAAACTTTCTCTTAAACATCACGTTCAAGTACATTAATTTTTTTATTTTCATTACAAATAAAGTAAAGTTTTAATTATTATTTCGAAAATGCATATATTGTTATTGAACCTAAACTAAAACCTTAATTAGTGAATTAAATAAAGTTTTTTTTATTAAACTTCGTTTTGAATAGAGTACCCAAATACCTGTATAATTAATATAAATCCGATGATTTCAAAACTGAATGAAACTGAATAAATAACGGTATTGGTTAATATTAGATAAAACCAAATGTTTTAATTATAAATTAAATCTCTAATTTGTAGTATTTCGAACATTTACATCTATTTCAGGTTACTCAATTAACACACATAGATAAACTGAAAAATTATTACACTTAAATTAATAGTATAAGTAATTTAAAGGATTTTAATAGAATAAGAATTTCTTGCGAATTTAAAAATTTATTTTCTCAATAACACATATTTTGCAATTGAAAAAAAGTTTAATCTTACCTTTAAAAAAGTGTTTCGTCCAGTACCCACAATCTGAAAAAAGCGAAAGTTTAGTATAAAAAAAAATAAATAAAACAAATTTTAACAAAACAATAGAACGATTCGATTAAAATTTCAATTTTAAGTTTGTCTAAAAATTCCTCAGAAGTAACTTTTGTCTTTTTTTTCTACCCCTAAAATTAAGAGTGTAAAATTAAAAAGAAACGATTTTCTCGAAAACTGTTCAAACAAATTTGCACACGTATACTTACTACAATATTTACAAAATTCCTATCGTCGTTTTCCAGGAAAACTCAATTAAGGTAAAATTAATCCCTCAAGTTCTAGTTTTTTCAAGAAAGACTGAAACCAATTTCTTTAAAGCTTTGGACAATAAACTACGGTATAAATACCATAAACTTTTTGACGAATTTGAACCTTTAAATTGGATGAAACCAATTTTGTTGATTACTGGAAATCAGCTTAAAGAATTTTCTAGAAAATGGTACATGGTCAATAAATTATGCCGTCAACAATATGGCGATATCGCTTTTTTCGGGATAGTTTGTGGAAATTTTTGGTAAAATAACTGTATAGTATATGCTGTTTTAAAGTGAAATTAAAATTGGTACATTAATTAAGAATGTGTATCAACTGTAGATGCGGCAAAGTTAGTGCGGGTCCCCGTATCATTTATTGTTTATTTATTTGTTTGTTTACTTACGGGACCAGAGCCCAATATTACATTGAAATTCAAAACTAAAAACTAAGTAATATTAACTTAAAATACTTTTCATAGGGACGCATCTATACTTATTAGTTCTCGTTTGAAATCATTTTTGAAATTGATTAGACTGTCGAAGGTTAGACGTATAAATAAGACGCTGAACAAAAGAATGTTGGATATAAGAGGTATTTCTAAAATTAACGGAAAATAGGGAGATACTGGGAAGACAACTGTAAGGAACTTAAAAATGAATTTGGCATATAACTTATGGACAATCTAACACCCAATTAACGAGTTTGGGAAGAAATACCAGATCGAGAAATAGTCTACGCGATTTCAGTGCATTCGTATTTGTTAGGAAAAGATATACAGGGTGGTCCAAGTTATAGTAGCAATAATTCACCATTCGATAGTCCATCAAAAAATAAGTCAATATACATACATACTTTGATTTTATTCAAAAACGCTTTCCAAGAAAGATACAGCTCTTCAAAGTTTAGTTTTGAAAATCACAAAATCCATAAACAAAGTGCATATCGGCGTATTCTTGATTGATAAATCAAAAAGGCATTTTGTTGTTTTTAACAAGTGTCATATTATCGCCTACTTCATAATGGTTAGTTTCATAGGTACTATTTTAAAAGTGTTTTAAACTTTTAAATTCATTTATCTCGTAAACCGAGCCTCCATTCAAAATTTTACAAGAGTGACTTTCTTTTCTACATTGATCTAGAAATTCGAATAATTAATGGTTTTTAAAAAAATAAGTAGTGACGTAGACAATGGGGGAGAAAAAGTGATACACCCCCCTGTATCTACGCCCTTGAACAGTTTTGAGAAAAGTTACTCTTGTCAAGTAATGAGTATCTATTACATAAGTTCTGGACCTGGACCACCCGGTATAATCCAAGGATGGGAGTCCAGACTTGTAAAGGAAATGTCTAAGAAACCTATGTTAAACTTTTTCTATTTTTGGTATCCATATTTAGTAACATGGTGACCATACTTGAGAACAGTATTCAAGATATGAACTAACCAAAGACGTATAAATAGATTTTATCTATTTTGGTCAGCTTACAGAGCTATAAAAGCACCCAAATGAGTTCTTTTATAGAAATTTGAGTTCTTTTATAGAAATAGAACAATAGAATAGCTGTCATTACGTTCGGTGTGCATTAATTTAAATCATAATTAATGTTCAGTAGATTTATTTATCTACTTATTTTTATTTCCACCCATTTTTTTTAATGAAACATATGATAAATGTACTAATTAAACTTAAACAAGCATATAAACCAAAGTTTAATGAAAATATTGCGACCTTAGCAATTACACTTCAAAATTCCCTAAATTTAAAAACTCGTGAAATTTTATTTTAAAATCAATCTGAAAAGCCCAAAATAGGAAAAATAGTATAAAGAATTCGTTTAAGAAGGCATTTTAGTGACTCGTACTTTACTCGTCTTATAAAATGCGTCTTCTGAAACTAGTTCTTTAATATACTATTTTCGCATACTGTATTGAAAGTTACAGTTTTTTACACGACTATTTCACTCATAGTATATTTAACCAATCATATGCCTAACATCTGCGCATACAGTTAAAAGAAAAATATGCACAAATTCTGATAGAACTAAGGTCAAAGCAATACTGGTTCAAATGTTTCAAATAACGTAAAGGCAATAATGTTGAAAAACAAAACCAATAAAATAATTAAAAAGAAATTAAATGAAGATGGTAATGTTTCCAATAATACAAACGGCACTAAACCGAATATCTTGATTCTTGCTGATAGCTATGGACGCCACTGCGCTAATATATTAAAAGAAAAATTTAATCTAGATCATTTTAATGTAATTTCTTTCATTAAATCTAATGCTACCATAGAAAATGTTATTTGTGATATAAACAATCTTACAATTAACTATAGTAAAGACGATTTTGTTTTCATTATAGCTGGAATTAATAATGTCCTAACAGGGCTGTCACTTAAATATGATACTTTGGATAAATGTTCTGCAATTGCTAAACACACTAACATTAATTTTGTTACAATTCCCTACACAAATAATAAAACTGTTCTAAACAAATTAATTTACAAATTTAATAGTGCTCTAAGTCAATATTGTATTAAAAATCATATAAACTGGTTAGACATTAACGAGTCTTTACATGATCTTCATCTGAATAAATACAATGTACATTTAAACAAAAGCGGTAAATACATATTATGTTCAAAAATAAGTCAAATTGTGAAAAAAAATCAATACCTGAAAAAACATCACCTAATTGATTATGTAGTCGATACTCGTTATATATATATATAATCCATGAATTACATACTGCTGTATTCTCCAATAACGATTCTAAAAAAGGAACGCAACTTATTCATGGGAAAGGCCTAGTTAATGAAATAGATGTTGATAGTTTTTCATCTTTTTTAGAGTAAATTCGAATTGTCTATCCATTATGCATGTTAACGTTCAAGGATTGTTTAATAAAGTTTTGGATATAGAATTATTCCTAGAAGAGTTTAAAAACATCAATATTATTTGTGTAACAGAACACTGGCTAAACTCGCTACAATGTGACACTATATCACTTACTGGGTTTACATTAGCTAATGCTTTTTGTAGATCGCAACGCATTCGAGGAGGCTCACTTATTTTCATAAAGAAAAATATTCCCTTTATTCCATTACATAACCATGTATTGCTGAGTGTTGAATTAGTTTTTGAGTGTTGTGCAGTTGTAATAGATAGGTGTAATGTAACTGTTATATGTATTTATAGAATTCCTCAAACGAGTATTGATATATTTTTACAAAATCAGAATGTCTTTTAGATATGCACAAAAGAACACAAAGGCTTATATTATGTGGTGATTTTAATATAAATATTTTAGAAAATTTAGTTAATACACGCCGTTTATTGTCATTACTAGAATCGTATATGCATACACTAACAATCACTACCCCTACAAGAATAACCGCCACTTCCAAATCTTGCATAGACAATTTTATTACAAATGTGGATTTCATTGATAGTATCACAATAATAAACACTCCGATTGGTTTTACTGATCATAATGTACAAGTAATGACATTACCTAATATAAAGCTCAAAGATAATCCTAAAATAAGTAACAAAAGATCCGAAAAAATAACATTAAAATCAAACTATGTTTTTAAATGCTCTTAAACAAATTGATTGGTCTCAAATACTTTTTAATGATATACATATTAGCAAAAAAGTGTTTGTTGATACTTTTTCAAAACTGTACCACATAACACACCCGCTAATGGATAACAAAAGGCATCAAAAATCTTCTAAAACAAAGAAAGAAATCTATGAACTTTTAAAAAATTTTCAAATGTTGTATTGCAAAGGTATTATTTAAAATACTCTGAAATCTTTAAAAAATTTGTAAAGCTGCCAAAAACTTAACGTCGATTCGAATATAGCAAAGTCTTCAAATATTCCAAAAACGACTTGGAATATCACAAAGAAAGAGATAAATAAATGTTCTACCGACCAAAAAAATTTTGCCATAAGAGTTAACGGAATCTTAACTAAAATTCCTAATATTATTGTAAAAGAATTTAATAGTTATTTTTCTGCAATTGCAACAACTTTGATTAGTCCGTTACTCTCCTATGAACCAGCAGTCAAGCAATTAAACTTACTGCAAATTAATAATTTAAATTCTTTTTATATTACACCCACCACTTCTGACGAAATAGAGGTATAATCAAAAACTAAAAAATACTGCATCTACTGGTATTGATGATATTCCCGTTGCAACAATAAAATCATGTTCTAACATTATTTCTGAGGTTTTATCATATCTTATTAATTCTTGTTTTGAAGTTGGCTATTATCCTAAAGAATTCAAACAATTCAAAGTTGTTCCACTACATAAAAACAAAGAAAAGGATAATATTCAAAATTGTCGAACAATATCAGTGCCGACAACATTTTCAAAATTATTGAAATTGCCATTAAGCAAAGAATATTATCATACTTTGAAAAACGTAATTTATTTACTGACAGCCAACATGGATTCTTAAGGAATAGGTCAACAAGCACTGCTTTACATAATACTCTCAGTGTAATATTAAATGCTTTAAATAGAAAACAATTAGTCATTTGCGTTAATTTATCCAAAGCTTTTGACCTTATCGATCGTGATTTACTATTGGCAAAAATGGAATATTACGGCATTCGTTCTAACACTTTAGCACTTTTCAGATCATACTTATCAGACCGAAAACAACTTGTTGAAATTAATTACTTAAATAATAATGAGATTAGGCGTTGTCAATTTAAGGAAATTATAATGAATCATGGAGTACCTCAGGGTTCTATACTTGGGCCATTACTCTTTGTAATTTTTATGAATGATCTTCCCAACTTTTATACTACCCTACTACAATGTATGCTGATGATATTAGTGTTAATATAATTGCGAATTCTGTCTCGAATTAGCACTAAACACCGAACAAACTTTAGTAAGGTTACAACACTGGTTTTCTTCTAACGGTTTGGTTCTAAATATAAACAAATCAAATCTTATTTCATTTTCAAACAATACACAACATGAAGAAATTATAGTATTTTCGCTGTAGCTTTGCGGTTAAGTGATTAGCGCTTAATTTCAGAAATCACATACTCTTATAGTGTTGTCCTCTTCTAACATTTTATATTATACCTACCTAAAATATTGGGCATGTCTAATCGCCTCGAGCAATAAACAGGTAAACAACACCATTAAGTATTGTTTGGTGACAATGGAATAATGAGCTCCCTTTTGTTCAAATGTAAACTTTTAAATAAGAAGTCAGGGTTCTAAACCATTTATTTTTTATAATTGTTACATTATATTGATATCTCCTCATTACCACATTCATCGTCATTTTCACTATCACTGTCTTCGTTCTCGCTGTCAGTTTCATCATCTTCTGCTAAGTTTATTACAATATTATTTACTACACAATGCTTCCTAATATTTTGAAGCTTTTGCCAATAATCCATAATTATGTAGAAATTTTAAGTACCACTGACTTTCACAAATATTGAAGCATACAGTTTGCAAGTGGAAATCCCTAATCACTTAACCGCAAAGCTACAGCGAAAATACTATATGTAAAGTGTTGTAAATCGGATAATAATAAATTATGTCACGTCAACAAGGCTCTTAGGAGTTACAATTGACAATCAATGGGTTTGTCAGACTGAACCAATCGTAAAGAAATTAAATAAAGCACTTTTTTGTTTACGTAGATTAAAGTCAATCTGTAATCGTAAAACGATATTGAATGTTTATTACGCTTACTTTGAATCAATATTACGATATTGTTTAATTTCTTGGCGGCATACTTCCTCCATGCTAAATATATTAAAAATTCAAAAAAAAAGCTGTACGAATAATATTCGGGCTAAATAAACGGGATAGTTTTCGACCAATTTTCTTACAACACAATATTATGACAGTTTACAGTTTACTTATCTATGGATGCTGCTTATTTATGTTTAGTAATAAGAGCAATCATCTTAAAAATTCAGATATTCACTCATACAATACCAGAAATAATTTATTCAGAAATTATTTAATCAAGAGTGTAATCTATCATAGATCATATATATGCAATTCTGTAAAATTCTATAACAAGTTACCACCCTCAATTCCGGGTTATAGAAGTAAAAAAGAATTTAAAAATCATTAAAAAATACTTAACAAAATCTTGTTTTTTTCTATTAACGAGTACCTTGAACAATAATGCAATAATTACGTTTTATTTTTTATTTTTTGTTTAAAAGATCAAAATCTAGTCATTATCGTATTTACCTAACCACTTTATAGGTTTAGCTTTTAATATACTATTATTATTTTTATTTATTTAATTAAAATTTTACATAATTAAAACTATAATAAACAATTTTAATATTTTAAGATGATTTGTATTTTAAGTTTGTCCTATAGTTTATTGTTAATACGTTTGTTATTTATATTTTTGACATTTATATTCATTTAACTTAATCTACCTATACTTTTTTATGTATTTATTTATTTATATTAATTTTATGTATATACGTGTTTATAATGTATGCATTTCAATACCACTAGTCACGAAATAAATACTACTTACTTACTTACTATAATTTTCAACAATGGCAACAAAATTTCAAGTCAAAAATTTATTGCCAAAATTTTTCGGACCAATAGAGAATCGGTATTATACAACGTACCTCAATTTTAAGCGACAAAATAACAATCGCAGCAGCCACCCTAGTTACACAATAAACATCAAACATCAATTACTTTTTTAAAGTGTGTGTTTTCGTGAAATAGTTTTGATGAATATCTTTCGAGTACAGATTTTGCCGGGAAAAATGTACTGATTGTAGAATCGAGTTCTACGTCTCGTGATTTTTATGACAATGTCATTCGCAAAATTGATAGGCGAACTCTCGTAACAATCGGTAAATTTTTCCGGCAAAATCTAAACTCTTATGATATTATGGACATGGAAATGTTTGTCATAAACTATTTATTTATTTATTCGTATGGTACATTATACAAATATTGTATTGTGATGTAAGTCTTATGTATAGTGCCCCAGAAGATCAGTATAAACCTGTATAGTGTGTAGCATTTACTTCAAGGTTTAGAAAAACCTCTAGAACCTAAACATGCCAACCATTACCCACCCTAATACTTGTCTCATCTCCACAGTGTGTTTCCTGTAAAAGTAAAATATCGACCCTATTCCTGAAACAAAGATTCGACAAGAAATCTGATTTGTCCTTACTTAACCCCTCAACATTAATTTGTAGAATATTTGTTGTGGCCCTATATTAGTGTGTGATTGTGTTTTGTGAAATTGTGTTATACATTTTTTGTAATTATCCGGGAGGGTCTTGATGACCAGGTCCGAAACCAAAGTGGTGATTCTCAGGAACAACATGTTTTTCTTGTTGACCATGGAGTACTGCATGGTACTGATCACTTTCCATATTTAATTAATATTATTTAAAACGCCTAAAAACACTCACGAAAAAACTCTAACGAAATTGACGTAAGTTTTGACGTTCTGATTATGACATAATAATAAATAATAATCATAAACTACACGAATTACTGTACCTTCTGTCAGATATATTTTTTGTATTTTGAATTCTTTTCAATTTGGCAGTATGTGAAAAAATTATGTGTACAACTCGTGTGAAAGTATCTTTTTTTCATGAGTTTGCAGTTTAATTAACGAGGGCGAAGAATCACTTGTACAAATAATTCTTAAAGTGTCCAAATTATTAAAGTGTTATAAAATCGAAAAATAAAACCTAATTCTTTTACATGCTTATAAATATAATCAATATGTTTATCGAACGGAAAGTTTTGGAAACACCATTTAGAGAACAAATGTAAGATGATTTTTTCAAAAATTTTCGGTATTGTAAAGATTATAAAGATATGTCTGTTTTATTTTGCCTATTGTGTGTATAGGGATGACTAAACTGGTTTTCCAAGCGTCAGGAAAGACACTTAATTTTAAACACTTTGAAATAAAATTTCAATCGGGTGAGCTAGAAAACAGCAACATTTTTTTAAGAAAAGGGGAGAAATTAAATTTGAACTATGACTTGATTTATCCGGTAAGATTATTAACTCCTTGAAAATTTTGTTAACATTGGGAGTAATTGAGATTAAATTAATACTATTTTGGATAAAGTGTAATTCATTTATTACTTTGTTGATAATATAAAGAGCCAAAATATTTAGAAAAGGGATTTACCATTTCCCTACCATTTTTCTTGAATAAGAACCATAATTTCGAATTTCATTGTCACCACTATACTTTTCTAATTGCAACTGAAAATATGAAATGTAATTCCAATTAGTCAATTGTAATTCAGAAGAGTCAAATCAAATTCAAAAAGCAATAACATAATTTTGATTGATACTATATCTGGTACAAAAATATAATCGATGGAAGAATTGTCAACTTAAAAACGCTCTACTTTCGATGTCGCATTTTTAATGGTTCCCATCAACAGATGATCATTAAACAACCCAAATTTACCCGGCAAATACAAACCTCTTGTGCAATTATAAGTAAAAATATTTAAAACTCATACTTCCCAGTTATTATTGAGTTTGGTTAAACTGCTGACGTATTATGTAAGAGAATATGTAGAAAACTTACTTGCACCATTTCCAAATCTTCCGGTGTAACAACCCAAAGTGTTTTTTAAATTATAATTCTATTTACAGCGATATATTTGAACAAAAATGCTTATTTTGCATACTGTTATTTTTTAAAAATGGCAATTTCTGTAGTGATGAAAGCAAAAAAGTCCTAAAAATTTCAAGGACCTGATGTTTAAACATAATTCATAAGTACTAGTGAACTATAATTCAGAGAGTGGCAAACGCAATTTATAATCAAAAAAGCGCTCTTTGAATTGTATTCTATTTTATTCAAAAATAACTCAGAAATCGTTAAAAAAATTAAGAAACCTGTTAATGTAATTAAAAACGGGTGTACCAGCAGAAAATACAATTGTCAATTTCACATCTATTTGAGAGGTGAGATAGTTCCCACTAATTGCAAAAAAATTACAATTTTTGCATAGTGATGAAAATCAATTAATTTTCTAAACAAAAGTATTTCTACATCCGTTTGCATTTGGAGCGTAGTGCAGGTAATCCACACCCTTTCCAACTGAATCCAATCAAATACAATTTATAACTGATAACGAACGCACCGATAGAATTTTAAATTTCCTATCTATCTATATATTTTTAATTTTTTGATATGCTGCTTAATTAAAGCGTAATCAGTAGAAATAATTTTGTTCTTTTTTTACGTTTTGATAATAATCGCCGACCAACAAATATACAAATTTCGCGTGTAAAGTGATTTTCCACACTCTAATGTAAATAACTATTGCAAACAAAATGTTTTATGTCGCTGCACATTTTATATACGCTTTTCAAAGTTTTGAATTACGTTTAATATATTTAAAATTAAATTTAAATTTTCCTGAATTACTTTTATATAACATAAATTATATTAGATGTTTTCTGAGTTACAAGTACCTAATTCAAAATAATCTTAATTTTAAATTGTTTGTTGTAAGAATATAGAACCTTATTTAAATATTTATTTAATTCTTCTAATTTTAATAACATCAATAGTTTACGAACTTTTTAAATCAAGTTTTAAAACTATCAACCAAAAATGTTTTTAAAATAAATTTTTTAATTAAAACTTACATTCATAAAATGATTCTTATAAATACAACCATAATAAATTATTTGTTTTGACCATAACATTTTCAATACATACAGGGTGTCCCACCGGGAACGCCATCGATAGATTACAGGAAAACTGTACATGGGAAAAATTTGAAAATTTGGTAGTAAACTAACATCGATGAGGGCAGTTTCGCTAAAATATTTTCAAGATGGTGGTACTTTCGGTTATACCGGAAGTAGGTGTCAACTTGCTTATTTTAAATGGAACACCCTATATATTATTCCATTTTTGGATTTTGCACAACATTCTAGACATATTTTGTGTATAATGTCTTATACCTAAGTCTAACTGTTTTGAACTTATTTTAAATTTTATGTCAAACATGACGTTTTCAGGCCTAAACAAAATTATAAAATTTTCCTATACTAATGCCTTTATTATTTTATTGGAATGGGTTTCTTTGTAGCAGGGGACCTATTTTAGTGGGCTATGTCAATATTTTGATAATAAATTAATACAGAATATGTCAAACTGTTAAAAATTTTCAATACTCATGCCGGGACGCTTAAATTATACAAACGAAAATTACATAAATTTATTTCTTATTTATGGACAATGTGATAAAGTTATATCAAGAACATGTGTTACATTTGCAGCAAGATACCCGCAAAAACAGATTGTATTTTTGTACCAGATATAGTATCAATCAAAATTATATTATTGCTTTTTGAATTTGATTTGACTCTTCTGAATTACAATTGACTAATTGGAATTACATTTCATATTTTCAGTTGAAATTAGAAAAGTATAGTGGTGACAATGAAATTCGAAATTATGGTTCTTATTCAAGAAAAAATGGTAGGAAATGGTAAATCCCTTTCCTAAATATTTTGGCTCTTTATATTATGAACAAAGTAATAAATGAATTACGCTTTATACAAAATAGTATTAATTTAATCTCAATTACTCCCAATGTTAACAAAATAGGAGTTAATAATCTTACCGGATAAATCAAGTCATAGTTCAAATTTAATTCCTCGCCTTTTCTTAAAAAAATGTTACTGTTTTCTAGCTCATCCGATTGAAATTTTATTTCAAAGTGTTTAAAATTGTCTTTCCTGACGCTTGGAAAACCAGTTTAGTCATCCCTATACACACAATAGGCAAAATAAAACAGACATATCTTTATAATCTTTACAATACCGAAAATTTTTGAAAAAATCATCTTACATTTGTTCTCTAAATGGTGTTTCCAAAACTTCCCGTTCAATAAACATATTGATTATATTTATAAGCATGTAAAAGAATTAGGTTTTATTTTTCGATTTTATAACACTTTAATAATTTGGACACTTTAATAATTATTTGTACAAGTGATTCTTCGCCCTTTTTAATTAAACTGCAAACTCATGAAAAAAAGATACTTTCACACGAGTTGTACACGTAATTTTTCCACATACTGCCAAATTGAAAAGAATTCAAAATACAAAAAATATATCTGACAGAAGGTACACTCATGAAATTTAAAACTTGGACACCACAATTTCTGTAAACAAAAGTTTGCAAGCGGGCTTAAGGGTATCATTTACAATTCTAACAGCAGGTAGTCTCAGCAGGGGTTATCTTATAGAAGGACTGTAGAATGAATCATTACACTAAGCACGTTTTAGAAAATAGGTAATTTACGTTGCTTACTTAATTTTTTCTTTAAAGAATATATTTGAAGGTATCGCTAATTAAACACCATAGCTCGATTAATTATCGAATCAAAATTTTGTTTAGGAAATGTTTACAAAATAAAATTAGAAATAATTTTGATTTAAAAACGTCTACAAGCAATAACTTTTAAATTAAATCAAAAAACTAAACATGGTTATTTGGGTTGACTGATTATTACTTATTTTTAAATAAATCTAACCTACTAATTATTGTAAGTTATTAAAAAAAATCATTAAACTCTCTATTCATAATATTTAGTCCTTACAAAATGTATATTTTATGACGTTTCATTTTTCTGTAGTTAATATAAAAAGTGAAAATAAAAACTAAGAATTCGTTTTCTTGCGACCAGGTTAAAATAAAGTTTGTATAATTTAAGCGTCCCGACATGATTATTGAAAATTTTTAACAGTTTGACATATCCTTGACAGATGATTGTTTTCTAACGCCATTATGGCCAACTAGGAATAACCATTCATATTAAAAGCACAATAGCATTTGTGCAACAAAGAAAAGTTAAATTGCCAATATTTCGAAAACCATAAATTTTTTTAATAGACAACCTTGTACCAAGTCAACTTTATTTTTGATACTAAATAAGATAAAATTACAAAAACAGGGTGCTTGCATTTAAAAAAAATGACTTTTGACGTGTTTTTGAATTTAATTTTAATCCTTTTTTTTTGATCACCCTGTATTAATTTATTATCAAAATATCGACATAGCCTACTAAAATAGGTCCCCTGCTACAAGGAAACACATTCCAATAAAATAATAAAGGCATTAGTATAGGAAAATTGTAAAATTTTGTTTAGGCCTGAAAACGTCATTTTGACATAAAATTTAAAATAAGTTCAAAACAGTTAGACTTAGGTATAAGACATTATACACAAAATATGTCTAGAATGTTGTGCAAAATCCAAAAAATAGAATAATATATAGGGTGTTCCATTTAAAATAAGCAAGTTGACACATACTTCCGGTATAACCGAAAGAGCCACCATCTTGAAAATATTTTAGCAGAACTGGCCCCGTCAATGTTAGTTAACTACAAAAATTTCAAATTTTTCCCATGTACAGTTTTCCTATAATCTATCGATGGCGTTCCCGGTGGTGTAAATTATTGAAAATCAACTTAATTTTGCCATAGCCTTGATAAAACCTGCACAATAATGGGCAAAATGTCAGCAAATTCAATTAATTGAGTTGTTTTTGTCACCCCATTCTCACCAAGAATAGTACGCGTAGAGTAGTACATCTTGTGATGAGTTTAAATTTCGAAATAAATAAATTAAAGATGATAAACGTTTGACCAGTTCATTACAATGATTAAACCAGGTGAGGTTTGGTTCAAAATATAAACCTAGGAGTTTTCTTTTGGCTTCCTGCTAATAATTATCAGGGTTTCTAGTGCTAAAAATTATACTATGAGTCTTTGACTCATTTAAAACTAATTCGTTGTTAAGTAGCCATTTTGTTATTTCCAATTTTGTTTGATTTGTTTTTCTTTGTAGATGGTTTATGTGGATATCTTTATTTATTGTGGTTATATCACCATCAAACAAAATAAAACTTTCAGAATAAACTGCAGTGTCTAAGTCGTTAATAAAGATTTAAAAAAATAACGGACCCAAAACTGATCCCTGCAAAACTTATCGGGTGATTTGTAAAGTGCATGATTTGTTGATGTTTAGTTCTACATATTGTTGCCTATTTAAAAAATAAGAGTTCATAAATTTTACATCTACTCAATTTCTCTAGCAGGATTTTGTGTGAAACACAATCAAATGCTTTGCTAAGATCACATAACAAAGCGTTTACAAAATGACCTGTATCAATGCTATTGTTAATAAACAACGTTACAAATTTTAAAAGAGCGTCTATAATATTTTGTTTTGTTGAAAGCCAAACAGATTTAAAGTAATTATGTTATTGTTTTCAAAGTTAGCAGTTGTGATTTTATAATATATTAAAAATTTTGCTAATTATTGGAATAATTGCTATAGGTATACTTGATAACATTTTCTTTATCGCCTTTTTTGTATATGGGTACAACCTTGGTTGTTTTTAATAAGTTTGGAAAAATATTCGCGTCAAGACATTTGTTGTAAAGCTTAGTTAATATAGAAACTCTTTTTACCATTTTGCTATTTAGGTTATACACGTCTATACAATTTGAATTTGACAATCTATTAATTGTATTTCGCATTTCGATCTCAGAAACGTGATTTAAACGAAAGTAGTTTTTTGTCACCTCTCTTTTTTAGTTAATATCATAGTTTTCTTTATGTATTAAAATTTCATCAAAAATTGTTGAAAAGTAACTATTGAATTACTCAGGAGAGATGTGGCATTCTAATGAGTTTTTTTTTATTTCTATTTCTGTTTGTGATGTCCCACATAGCTTTGGTAGTGTTTGTCGATGATTTAATGTATATGTCGCTGGCGTGTACTTTGCATTTTTTAATTTCTATCTTGTACTAATTTTTTATTTTTTAATACTATTTCGTAATTGTAGCGATGGGTAATTTGTGTGCAGTTCTGTTAAGAACAAGATAGTCTCACGCATTTTTAAATTTATAATTAATTAAACCAATTTATCTTTCCAGATTTTGTACTTTTTTTTGATCGATTTTTTATTAGGAATGCAACGTTGACCGCAGTTTGAAGAATAGTTATAAAAATAATTTCAAGATCAGTGCCGTCATCTATAAAATCCAATCAGTAGAATAACGTATGGAATAAAGCAGAACAGCACCATATTCCGTAACTGGCCAAATATAAGTAGCACCATGTAAAGTTTTAAGCATCCGAACAAACCACAATCCATTTTTATACAGGGTGGCCCATTAGTGCGAGGAAGATGGATATATCTTGGAAAATATTGGGGTTAGAAAAAAACTTTCGCAATAAAAGTTGTGCAAATCAATGAGCTGCACATTTTAAAATTATTTTTGTTTATACAGGGTGTTCCATAAAAGTGCGACATACCAAAGTTATGTTTTTTAAACGAATCCACCCATTTTTTATTACAAATTTAGATTCTTTGGGAAATTCTAATATGCATTATACATAGTGTCTGAAATAGAGGGTTTTCGCATTTTTTCACTTTTTCGAAAAAATTAACTTTTCGAAAAAATTAAATAACTCAGTTATCCTGAATTTATCCAACTGCGATTTCGCAGCTTGAACATGCATTACATGTGCTAACTACAGCTGGTTGTTCACTTTTCCAACCTCGCTTGGTTTTGAGTAACCAGTTATTTAAATTGCACTCCCTAAATTCAAGGTAAACTTGATTTTTTCAAATAACACCACTTAATTTTTTATGTATCGTTGAACGTAGAAGCTCATCAGCTTTCTAATGATAAGATTGTACATATCTAAGTCCTACTCAAAAATCCACAAAAATCCGTAAGAGTTAGATACCTACAACCTTATCATTAGAATGCTTATGAAATTCAACGTTCGACGCCACATAAAAAATTAGTTTTCCAGTCCCGCAGATTGTTTAAAAACAAAACAGCTTCTTTTTAAATTGTTTTAATTAAGACGTTTGGCTATAAAGCTTCATCAGTTATTGTCTTAAAATTAATTAATTAAACTATTTGAACAAGTTAAAAACACAACATCCACTTAAAATGAGTAGGTATATAGACAAACTTCTATGACAAACATAAACTTACAAATGTACCCCATTCAAATAATGCTGAAATAATGGAGTTCTTATTTAATATTAAATTGATTTTTCCTGTAGTATGGGTTTTTTAGAACAGTTGTTAGTAAGAACCATTAAGGTGCCGTCCTCTCAAGCATAAAATGTACCTAATTGATGATTGACTCTATTTGATCCAATTCTCCGCTTAATAATTAAAACATTTAAATATTTTTAAACAAAAACTTTGTAACAAAAATAAAAGTATGGCATAACAAAATTAAAGTATGTTAATTTATTTTAAATGAGTGGCTAAAACATCTGCCGGTTGAAGTTAAAAATTGTAATAAATATTCTCCCGGTAAGCGGAGTATCATTAAAAAAGTGATTACTTAAATCTCCCAACCAACGCCATTTACAAGTGATCAACACTAAGATTAACATAGAGAAGTTAACTGAATTTAAAAAACAATGCCTAATACAACTCCAATGCAATTGATTCCTAAGATTAACACAGATGATTCAATAATTAACAATGTAATTATTAGAGCACAATTTATTAGAGTAATTACAAAAGGTATAAGTCACTTTCAGTTCTAGTTTTTCTCACTGTTTCATATAAAGTTAAGATGTATACCATATGCGCAACAAGGGATAAAGATCAATTTTGCCCAACAAGTACTCGGTTCTTTGGTAAGTCATTTCATTTGTGACATATAAATATGGAAGGTAATCAGTACCTTACAGTACTCCATGGTAAACAAGAAAAATAAGAATCACCACTTTGGTTTCCGGACCTGGTCATCAACACAATTTCACAATACACAATCACACACTAATATAGGGCACACAACAAATATTCTACGAATTACTTTTAAAGAGTTGAGTAAGGACAAATCAGATTTCTTGTCTAATCTTTGTTTCAAGAATAGGGGCAATATGTTACTTTTACAGGAAACACACTGTGGAGATGAGACATTCATAATTTAACGGATGAAGCTATATTATGGCTGACGAATCTGAAAGACATCTGACGTTCAGCAATATTTTGTATTCTTGTCCGGTTTATCTGTTTTTCCATTATTTTGTTTTACTATTACCATGTTGATTAAATGGGGTGCAATTTCTGATCCAAATTAACAAAGTTTAAAGGAGTGTTTGTAAACATTCATAATTTAACGGACGAAGCTATATTATGGCTTACTAATCTGAAGAACATCTGACGATAAGCAATATTTTGTATTCTCTGTCTTGATTATCTGTTTTTCCATTATTTTGTTTCCTATTTGTTTAACCTTATATTTCTTCCATCATTGCCGTGACTGACACTTGGACTGGTCCATTATATGTCGTCTGTACTGCTATATTTTATGTTCTTATTTACCTTCTATAATGTTTACACACTTAATTAATAGTATTACATATCAATACTAAGGTGGGTAAGAGTTGGCATGTTTAGGATTTAGTGGTTTTCCTAAACCTTGAAGCAAATGCTTTGCCAAGACGAGCCAATCTACTATTGCACACGGTTTCGTCACCACACTATACAGGTTTATACTGATCTTTTGGGGCACTTACATCACAATACAATATTTAGTATGTACCATACAAATAGATAAATAAAATATAAAGGTCATTGACGTCATCAGTTTGTATTTTGTAAATGTAGGACAAGCTCAGTTTGAACAGTTTCGTCATAAAAATTGCACAATAGTATTGCTCAAAGAGAAAAATACCCAAAAAGCAAATGCTGGGTACAAAATGAATTATATTTAAATAAGAAATAAACTAGAACTAATGCAAGTAGAGTTGTCATTCATTAAAACAATTAGTCCTAGATGCATTCGGTCTTCAAATTCCTAATTTAATCGGAGGCACAAAAAAAGCTTCAGCAATTCGCTGTTATAGCTTCACCTATCTCCGATGACGTTACATCATTGAGCATCAAAACATTTTCAAACCCTTTCTAGTTTATGACAAATGCAAGTTTGCTATTTTCCTGAAATCCCGTTGCATCCATATTAAAAATATGATTATGTTTAATTTACAGATAATTGTCTTTCACCCTATTTATTCTTAGACAACGTGATAGTAAAACACCCTCTAACTTCACAAGGGACATTGTGAAGAACAAATTCCACTAATCATAACCAGCTAATTGTTACTTTTAATAAAGTCATTGTTGCATATTCTTTGAGGTAACGTGGGCCGTGGTCAGCCGAAATTTCTGGCAGCAGCATTAAGGCTTATACCACTGCAAACTGCAAATAAGTACAAATAATAAATACCTTGAAATACACAATAAAGTGTTTTCGCCTAACTAATAAGGGAGAAACAACCAACATAACTTTAACTCTTAACACAATCATGCACATAAACTGTTTCAGGCATGTAATCGTAGCAAATAAAATCTGAGGTTTAGCTTTTGTCACTGTTCACCCAAAATAATAAATCGCAAAAAACTTAAATTACTAACTTATTATTCGAATCATTTCAGTGTTCTTTTCAAACTAATTCTAAGCACGTAAACTGCTCTGAATATAATGTTGGTTCATCTCACCTAAGAGGATCAACTCTCGCAGACTTACCCTATATGTAATTGTTTTTCAAGCATGGGATCAACGTACGCATCTGCTATTGGAACAAAATTTACGTAATAACGAATAACCAAAACAAACAAAATACCTTATTTTATTTTGATACCTTTACGTCTTCTCACTTTTCCACTATCCAAACCAATTGTCTAAATAAATTTGGTATGTTACCTTGCATTATCTTTCTCAAAAATTGGTGATTTTAAGAACCGAAAACTATTCTAAACTTTTGGTAATGGTAAATTATTTTGTTTTTTTAAATCAACCATTATTTTGACTAACTAGTTTTATCGACAAACTGTTATTGACAACCTTAAAAAACTAGGTTACATTTAATTTTAGGTTAAATACAATAATATCCAAGAATTAAAATATTAACTTAAACATTTGTTTAAAAATTAGAACGACTAATGGTCATATTTCTAGCAAATGTGATTAACGTGATTATGTTATTTATTTATTTTGTTTTAATTTTGTATGACGTAGTTTTAAAAATTTTAAATCTTTTAATTACTAATCAGACAGCTGGGCCAACTGTTCGATCATTTACGGCATTATTGTCACATTTTTTACCTTTGAAATGCATTAGCGGATCGAAAAATCGACGAACAAAATTACAGTTTGATGTTTTAATTGCAATTAATAATCCTCCTACAGAATACTAGTACTAACAAAACAAAAATATTAATTAACAAATAAGGAAAGAAACTATGTTGGGTAAGGTTTAATATCTGGTGTGGAATTAAACATTAATTACACCTATAATTTTTAGACAAACATTAATAGAAAACGATACCGAAACCATAACATAGAAGATTTTGTAGATGACCCTTGTCTGCAGGAAATTTATTTTCATCAAGATGGTGCTCTTTCGCATAAAGAACTTATTCTGATGCTTTTAATAACATTTTTTCCCCACAGATTATTAATAATTTAGTTAGATTCGTTAAAACAATCACAACTTTATTGAAGAGAAAATGGAACATTGTTTTATTATTAAATTTAAAGTGTTCTTAATGTAAATGTGACACAAGGCAAATGAAAATACTAATCAATAAACTAGCAAAGAAAAATTAATATTCTAATAATTTTTTCCCAATCACATTAAAAAAATTTTCCAGTTATACAGGGCGAGAAAAAAAAATTTTTCTTAGTTAATTTCACGATGTTTAAATTAGTAATAAATACATATTTTTTAAAGCTTGTGATAACTTCTACTTATTTTAGTGTATAAATGATAAGAAAAATAAAAATGAGAAAATTGCTAAAAAAATTAACTAAAAAATTAAAAAGCTACTGACAGAATTAATGAAAGTGCAAGCACTCACGAAAATTAGTGTATCTTTTTTATTTGTGAAAAATTAAATTACGCATATTAAAATTTTTAAGAAGCTAAGTAACTAATTTTCTATTTAAATAAGTCAAGTAAATTTGAATTGAAAATTGTCAATTTTTTTTCGCCCTGTATACCTGGAAAAATTTTTTAATGTGATTAGGTGAAAAACTTTTCAAAATTTGAAACTCATTTGTAAAAACCGCATTCTATCATTTTTTGCTTAGTCAATAATTAAGTTTAAAATGTGTCAGTTTCAACTGTAAAGCCATTTTTGTACTTTATCTAAAAATATCCGCAATGGAAACTTTGAAAATAATCATTGAGAAAATAAGATTAAACCATGTATGTAATAAAAATGTGAGACAACATGCAATATACAGTGACCGGCAAAAAGTTTGCAATAAATGGGAAACATTTTTGTAATTTCTTTTGGCAAATGAATTTAGCATATCAAATGACAAAAAAAACACTTTCAAAATTGTCATGTGACCACTGTCATGGCGGCAATTTAAAATATATCTCTTAAATATGTAAAAAGTGACGTCAGATGACAAGATATTGAAAAATGCCTAAGAAAAAAGTTGTTTAGAATTAGATTATACGTCTATGTGCAAATTTTAAAAAAATTAACGACTTTTCAAAATATCAGTTTTCCGCATTTTTCCGGAAATATTGAGAAAACATATTTTGTTGATTTGCATAAAACACAATAAAACCAACAAATAAACTTTACAATCTAGTAATTTTTATTTATTAGTTTACCAATGGACGGTAAAAAAACATTTTTTGGACGGACTTTGTTGAAATGGCTTACAGAAAACAAAAGATTGAAATTACAAATTTAGAATTATTTTAAAATAGTCCTAAAATGATCAATTCTTCCATTCTAAACCAAATTTCAACAATTTTTTACAATATTGCCTGGATAATAAGCTCATACAAAAACATACAAAAAATTAAGAACAGTGTAGTATTATTTTCGTATTTTAAGCTATTTTTTTTTCTTTTTAATTGTAAAAAATTGTTTAAATTGGGTTTAGAAAAAGAAGAATTGATTATTTTAGGATTGTTTTAAATTTATTCTAAATCTGTAATTTCAACCTTTTGTGTTCTGTAGGCCATTGCAACAAAGTCCGTCCTAAAAAAACAATGTTTTTAGTTTTTTACCGTCCATTGGTAGACTAATAAATAAAAATTACTGGATCGTGAAGTTTATTTGTTGGTTTTATTGTGTTTTATGCAAATCAAACGCAAAAATTTGGTTTTCTCAATATTTCCGAAAAAAATGCCGAAAAACTGATATTTTTGAAAAATCGTAATTTTTTTTGAAAATTTGCACATAGACGTATAATCTAATTTTAAACAACTTTTCTCTTAGGCATTTTTCAATATCTTGTCATATAACCTCACTTTTTACATATTTAAGAGATATTTTTTAAATTTCTTTGTCATTAGATATGCTGAATTTATTTGCCAAAAGAAATTTTCCGATATCTCAATTACAAAAATTTTTCCTATTTGTTGCAAACTCTTTGCCGGTCACTGTATACCTATACATACAAACGATATTGTAAAATTTACAAAATACAGAAAAGGGGTATGGAATAATTACGTAGAAAGAAACTTTTTGAAATAGCACGTGACCTACAACCATTAGCAAAAAAAAAGAAGAGAAAGCTAGATACAACATCAGGTGAAGGACCATAATAAGTGTGAAGAATTATGGGCTGTAGTGCCTAATTAAATACGTAGAAGAAGAAGTAGTAACAAAACTTTAAGAACTTCAAAGTCTTATTTGTAATATATAGTTCACATGTAATATCAAAAACGTTTTAATTATCTACCTACTCTGTTTCTTCAGGACTTCAATTAATACTGTCTGGATTGTTTTCGAAGTAGACATACGCAAATTACAAAAACCATAAAACCTTAAAACTCAATCTGAAGAATACTGTATTTTTAGAATCGTGATAGTTTAATTTTCTTTCTTTTAACTAAATCTCCTTAATTTAAATTTGTGAATTTTTCTTGTGTAACTTACTAATGATTTGCAACAAGTTTAAGATAAAATTATTAAATGGTTTCTAAAAAAATACATTTAATGACCAGTTTTTAATACCATCAGATTTTTAGTAGCCGACCGCAGATGTGTGTGATCGCTGTAAATTTTTATTATCACATTTGAAATCTTTTACTGATTTTTGACAAAAAAAAACCACAATGCTTAGTCTTTATAGGTTATCGACATAAAGACACGGTGGTCGGTTGTTGACAACATTTATATGCCGCAGCGCTGTCATCGCGTATTTTGGATAAAAATGAGAGAACAAAAAAAAACCATTCCCAGTTGACATCAATTGTTTGCATTAATATTTTCCCAATAAAAATTGTTTCAAGTGACTTATAACCTTGCGGTTTACTTTTATTTTATGAGATGTTTTCATTGAACCGATCCGATTACTTCCTATATACCTGCGGTTTCGTAACAACCAACAACTTTATAATAAATACAAGGCAAATGATCAAATGAGAAGAATAAATGACAAATAATAATTTATTGTTTGTTTTTAAAGCGCTGATTTAATATTTTAAAGTAATAATGTGTGATGTACGATAATAAGGAATTACAAGGTGATTTGAGAAACATCACGATTAGTACATTAAACAATGATAATTCCTGCCAAAGATAATTATTAATTAAGGTGATAAATTGTACATTTAATTAAGTTTTTGTACATTACACAAACACATTTATTTTAAAAGTATGTGGTAATAATAAATAAATCAGTGAAGTTTTCAAGTTACACAATCGATACACAAACTGATAAAATTGCTTGTATCTGTAGCGCAATTACTTTTTTTTTCAACAAAACACGGTTTGTCCCACTAAAATGTTAAGATCAAACATTTAAATTGCAAAGTATCAATTTAACATAAAGTACGTTCGCAAACTCCCCAGGTAAATTAAATAACAGTTGTATAGTTGGAGCGCTCGCCTGTCAAAAAAGAGATGTAAAAATCGAAATTTTCTTTAAATGTCAACCTTATTATTTATTGCAAAATTACATATGAAGAAAATATAGTATCTACCTAACATTAAAAATAAAAAAAATTTGCATTTTTAATAACCTTTCTTATTGCCAAATTCTTAACGGTGCTCAATTCGAGCATTTAAATGTTTTCCTTTTAATGTCACGAAAATTTTTATTTACAATTTCCTTATGTAACTTTTACATAATAAGATTTCTCTTTCTAATTCTCTAATAAGAAGAAGTGTTGACATTAAAAAAAAATCGATAAAGACATATTTCTGGCAAAAACTGTTCACAACCTAAAGAACATACAAGTATTAAACGTAAAGATGAAGTTTTCAAAAACAACACAATTGAAAAAAATACGAAGAAAATAAGGAAAGGGATGAAACTTAATTAATGTATATTATGTAGCAAGAGACTAAAGTGCTTTGTTAATCCTAAGAGCGAATTATCGTCCGAAGGATTAACACACTTTAGTCCTGTGTTTATACATTGTTTTATGCACTCTAGTTCTTGCTATGTAAAATTAAAACTTTGAAAAAAAATAAATTGATACACATATGAATTGCAGTTAAAGAAAATTATAATTTTAATTTTACAGTTGCTTAATGAAAACACAATTTTTAAAATATTAATAGTAACCATGGCAGAACATTAGTTTATAAAAAATAAATGTTATAAGACGTCAAATTGAATACGTTTAAGCGTATGCAGATCCATTGGTTTACTAAGTATGTTGCTATAGAAACAGCATGGTTATTGTACTTTAAATCCCTTTGGGAGAAAACCCAAGGAACACAATGCTCCAATTAAAATCACACTGTGCCCAACGCTGACTGGGTCCGAAATGATCAATAGAAAACTGACCTCTTTGCCGAATATTTAGCGAACATGTACTGCCATACAGTGATAACATCCGCCGAAATAATATTAATACCTAAATCGGAAAAAAATCCTAACGATGTCATGGCCCAATCTATTTACTCCCTTTAATTTCCAAGGTACTGGAAATGCTACTACTTAAGAGAATTGGTGACAATACTCCACCGGATGACTAGATTCCTCTGCATCAGTTTGGATTCCGCCCAGTTCACTCAACTGTTTAACAAACCCATCCGATAACCCAAGTAATCAACCAAACATTTGAGCAAAACAGTATTGCACCGCTATATTCTTGATAGGGTGTGGTACAATGGTTTACTGCACAAAATTAAAAAATTCTCACACTGCAGTATTTTGGTATCCTGAAATCATACTTACTAAACCGCAGGTTCAGAACAAAAGTGTAAAAAGGTCGCTTTAAATATTACCCAGGGAAGCGTACAGGGGCAAACTCTTTAGACATTCCAACTCACAACAACATTGAAGACTTTTGCGGACGATACTGCAATATTAGCTGTTGACGAGAATCCCACAGAAACTTCCAATCTCATACAAACTTAAATATATTGCAGAAATGGTTACGCATATGGAAAATTAAAATCAATTAAATTAAATCTCAACACATCGATTTCACCTTGATAAATGAAAGATGTCTTGTGGAAATTTCCCGAACAGACATCATCAAATATCTTAGATTCCACATGTACATGCAATTAAGATAAAAAGAACACATTCGCAAAAAAGCAGATAGTCTGAGAATCAAAGATTTTTACTGGCTTATAGGAAAATATTCTACTTTCGCTGGAAAATAAAATTTTGTTATGCAGGGTGCTTCATCGGGAAAGGCGCATACTTTAACTGCAGGTAGGGAGCATCTAGGTAATTCTAAAATATTCCCATATAATTGATCTAGTGCTCTATATATCCAAAATACAGGCTTTTTATGTATTAGGTCCATTCACTATGTAATACTTACTTTAAATGAAATACTATATATTTTATTAATTTACAACGTTAACAAACAGTCCTCTTTTTGAATGTTATTTCTTACAGGCAATTAAAGAACGCAATAAAACACAGAGTGTTCTATAAAAAAAATAAACTTTTTTTGAACATACTGTATATTTCAAAATAATTTAAAAATGCAACATTAATCAACATACTACTATGCTACTAAAATGACTAAACTTGCAAAACTTTTACTGTTTTGCTATAAACCTCCATATCTTTGGTGGTGTTTCACCCTGTATATTATTTTAGAGTAATTTAATATTTATTATTATTAATTTAACTTCTCACGTAACAAGACCCAATGATCATGTTGGGACACAAATTGATAATATATTTAACACTAGTCCTTTAAAATTTATTGTGAATAGTTGTACTCCCATTTCTCATCATACTATTTTAACTGGGCAAGTAAATAACAACCTATTAAAATACATAGAGACTAGCTATGCAAAAAATACTTCACATAACAGAAATTCCTCTACTGAAAATAAAATTAAGTTTAAGAAAGCCTTATTTTACGAATCCTGGGTTCCTATGTATGAAGCTAGTGATTTTGATGCATAAATTAATAATTTTCATTGTGTTTTAGTTACACATTTTAATGAAAGATGTCCTTTAAGTATTTTTAAACAGAATTTATATACTAAAAATAAGTGAATTTCACATAACAGAGTGAGTTTTAGGAGAAACCTAAATGATTTATATTTATTGTCCAAACAGCATCCACAACTAAAACAAGCGTTTACCGCAGAACTCCACATCGTCCTTATAAGCAAAAATCAAATTTCGAGGTAAAAACGGTTCAAACAAAAGCTATGTATAAACAATAAAATTTCCAACAACGTTTCTCCAACAACTTTTTTGTAAACTTGGTATAATTGTGTATAATTAAATTATAAACAACTTTTATTTGAAACAAAAATATGTAAAATAAATATTTAATAATAATAATAATAATGCTTATTGTTGTTACTATGTTATACAAAAACATTTACTGAAGTCAAACACAATATAAAATCAATATAAAACAAACAGACTAAATAATATTCAAGTCGCCGTTGATAAATTCATTAATACTGTAAAAAGCGTTGTTAAGAAGGAACGTTTTGACTCTAGATTTTAAATTAGAAAGTGGTAGGTTTCTTTTATGAAGTGGTAATTCATTAAATAGTACATAAGCTATATTAATAAAACTTTGATATGTTTTTTTAAGTCTATAGTATTTTTAGATGTAAGTCATAACAATTACGAGTTTTATAGCCGTGAACAGTGATGTTTGTGTCAAGTTGAAAAGAATTACTCTTAGCAAATAGTACACAGTTTAAAATCAATATTTTAAAATAAATAAATAGAAATTTACAATCTTCCTTGTACCCAATACTCCCTAAGATCCTAACTGCTCGCCGTTGAAGACCAAATATTCGAAAAGCATTGGATCATTAAAAGAAAGTTTAGGGTCAATACTTACTCCTAAAAACTTACACTAGATGGATTTATAAAATTATGATGTTTAAGGGTAGTTAACATATGTTTTGTTTTACCTCGGCCTAGATACAATTTATTGGAACTGCACCATTCTTCCGCTTTTTCTAAAATTAAACTCGCCTGAATATTAACTCAGTTTAGATCCGTGTCACCAACAATTAGGGTAGTGTCATCTGCATATTGCAGACAGATTGTTGTATCTGTTAGATGAGAAGCAAAGTCATTAATATAAATGATAAAAAGGAGTGGACCTAAGATTGATCCCTGAGGAACACCACTTATCAAAGTTAGGAAATCAGACAAGCTTCCATTTACCTGAACAGCTTGCGATCTATTTTTAAGGTACGATTTAATAAGATATATGCTATTAGAATTAAACTTGTAGACGTCTTTTAATTTTTTTATTAAAGTTATATGACAAACGCTGTCAAACGCTCGAGTTTGGTCTAAAATTATAGCCATAGGAAACTGTCCGTATTCGAAACATTTTAGTGAGTCTATTTTTTCGCAAACCATATTGGTTTTCAAATAAGATACCGTTTTTTTCAAAATGTTTTACCATTTGTTTATAGATTGCTATTTCAAAAACTTTGGAAATGATTAGTAGATGGGTCGATAATGTTCTGGTAAACTTCCGTCACCTTTTTTGTGCACAAGCACTACTATGGCTATTTTAAGCGCATCTGGAAAGATTCCGCTCTGAAAAGTTTATTAGCTTTGTTAAAGGTGTCACGAGTAAACTAATATGCCGTTTCAACAGTTTTGTAGTAATACCATATACATCTTTAGTTGGCGATAATTTTAACGATTTTATGATTTCTCTCGTTTCTATTTCTGAGATAGTGTGAGAAGAAAATACATCCAACTTAAAAGACGTATTGGCTTTACACAATTCAATGGGATCTCGACCTTCAACTTGAGCTTGGGAATCTGAAACAGATGAGATGAAGTATTCATTTATACCATTAATGTTAATTTGAGGTGCTACAGGATAATTCTAGATTTATGCGAGTTGATAATTTTCCAGGCAGTCTTACTGGGATTATTAGAATTGCGGATAATGTTATCATTTGCTTGACATTTAGCGTTCTTTTTTCATATCTTTTTTAAGTGGTACGACTTTGTGAAGCGGTACATCTATCTAAATATTTTTGAAACTCAAGAATCTGTGTAGGTTAACAGCCTTTTTGGCTACATAGAATTTGCCCAAAATCCAATTTAATCTGTGGAATTATAGATAAAGTCCGTGTACAAAGTTTCATAAAAATCGGACGGGTGGTTTTCTTAATTTCTTGTTTACATACGGGCATAATTTTGTTTTGTTTTAATATAACGTACTAACTCTAATTCGTCAAAAAAGTGAAAAAAGAGGTGTTAAAATTTTCGGTTTAGAAAAGATGTGGAATAGAAACAACCAATTATATTATCAGAAAAACGAGCTCATGGAAAATAATAAATCATTAACAGTCGCTCTGAAAATAACAATAACTTAAGGATGGAGAATAAAAATAAAGAACTAGTAGCAAATCCAATTGAGATTATGAATAAATTTGTATCATTCTTCAATAATGCTTAGATTAAAATATCTAATCAAATTGATAACTCCTATCCAGATATCCCAATAAGAAATACTAATGCTTCTAGTTTGTTTTTATGTGAATTTTCATCTATTAAAATTAATTATATGATACAGAAACTAAAAATTAAAAGCAGCTGTGGCCTAACAACTTACCGTCCTGTATTATCAAAGAATTTAGATTTCTCTTAGCAATTTCTTTCACATATTTAATAAATCTGTTTTTTGACCAAAGAATTTTCCCAAATGACTTAAAATCATCTATTGTTAAGTTGGTATATTTAAATATTCACGATCCTGTCAAAAGTCTTTGGGTATGCAATGCTAGGAAGGCTTGGAACTTTTCTAAATAAACAATGTATTAACAAATTGTCAACATGAAACAATCTCTATTATGCACATTTTGTGACTTCAGTTGCGTTTTCGATTGTGTACCTCACAAAAAAAACTCCATAAAAATTGTACTCATATGGAATTCGTGGAAACATTAATGTTTGGTTTGCTTCATTCCTCTCTAACAGAACTGAGTACGTACAGCTGAATTTCATTTGTTAAGGAGCAAAACTACCTTTAAATCTTCTTTATGTTCTGTCTTCATGTACCTCAATGATCTATTTTTGGTTCGATATTATTTACCATACATGTGAATGATATTGTAGATTGTTTAGAAGACTTTTACATCATTGGTTTCTTAATGTTAATGAAACCCACTATCAAATTTCTTTCAAATTGGGTTGTCCCGACATTAATATTATTATTAAAGAAAGATAAATTGCAAACTGAAACTTATTACTACTATTAACACTATTTGTATAATCAAAGTTATGTATTAAATTATTTACGTAGAAATTTATTTGAATATTCACAAGTACTTATATTTTATTGATTACTTTTAAACTTTTTTAATCTAATACATCATTGGCTAAGACGACCTCACTTGGTAGTAAGTTCCAGTTTTCAAAAGATCTACTTGAAAGAAAATGCCTCACTGTTGTTGTAAAATTTTTATTTAACAGTTTAAAATTATGTACGCAAAGTGGTTGGATTGCAGCAACAATAGTAGATCACACTTATACGCAACAGCAAAAGTCTAGAAACTGTTACCAAAAAACACCATTTTTATCTAAATTTAACAAAAAGTATTTTGATAAAAAACTATTTCAAATTTATTAAATTTGTTTACCATTTTCGATATATTACCAATATCTGCCTGTCGTAGCAAAAACTCAATTTTCTTGAATAAATCAGTTCAAATAAAAATAATGAAAAAATGATTATATCAACAAATAAAATATTAAAGCTGTTCCCTCAGGGAGCTATAAAGTTTATGTAAATTTATCTCGCTTATTTTTTGAAATGTATTCCTGATTTTGCACAAATATATAGCTAACATTATTATTTATGTCGTGCAGGAGCTATTTTTTTTATTTTCGTTTTCGTTGTATTTAATTTAATTAAAACGTAAAATAATAGAAAAATGGATTTCCTTATAAGCCCAAATTTCGACTCCTGCGCGACATAGATAATAATTTTCTGACAACCTTACTTTTTTTTAATTTTTACTTAAAAATCAATGAGAAAAATTAACATTAAGTAAACGATAAATACTGAAAACTCTTGGAGAATTGTGAAATGAATGTACTCGCGGGCGAATTTTCTGAGGGTAACTATTAATAGATAAATAATATATTGTTGAATTGTTGATGTCAATTTTTTTTTGTACATGACGTGCATTTTAAACAGTTTTAGAAACAGAAAAAACAACAAATAGTTATTTATGTAACAAGAAATAAAAATAGTGAACCGCCTACTAGAAATCCGAAATTGTCCTGAGTGATAGAACAGCCTTTTAAGGTATGTAAAAAAAATTCTTATTTGTTTTTAATAGTAGATTATTTTACTAGGAGTTAAACAATTATATTTTTTAACTCCAAGTGAAATATATTATTTTTTTCAAGCGTTATTGCTAGTTTTCATGTGTTATTTTCAAATTTTCGAGATTCTCGAGTCTTATAGTGACTTTTTATTCTCGACGAATCAAGTTGGTGCTTTACTGTTACATTCATAATATGACATAACCGAGGTACCAACCTCTAAATAGTTGTGGAAACAAAATAACTGTTTTGCTTTTTAATGTCTAGACAGTAAAAAGAGTTTTTAGCGTCTGCCAGTAGTTCAATAATATGACGTTTTATTGTCGCTTGAAGAAAAAATAATATGTCCGGTTTGAGTTATTTGTAGAATACTCATTTATAGGTATTGTACCCAATGTGATTTGCGTATTTCGATATTTTATTAAAAAACCCAATACTTTGTTTAAAAAAAAGTTTTGTAAAATTAAAGTACAACACAATCAGAGTCTGGCCAGCGTGGTGAGTTATGGCCAAATACCCCCTCTATGGCGATTTTTCAAACGAATGGAAATATACCCCAGGTGGGTATGCTATTAAATGTCAAGTCCCACACCCCCATAGGGGTCTGCCTCAAGGATTCTGGAGGAGGCAAAAAATTGCTGGCAAAATGTATCACACAAGTAAACCATACAGGAACAAACATCAAGACACTAAACATTGTCACATACAATGCAAGAACGCTTATGGCCGAAGAAAGTTTAGCAGAGTTAGAGATCGAAGCCCAAAAGATCAAATGGGACGTCATCGGTCTATGCCAGGTCAGAAGGCGAGGTGCAGGCCTCCTAACTTTAAAATCTGGCCACTCCTTCTACTACATAGGAGAAGAGAACAAGTCGGAATGCGGAATTGGCTTCTTAATAAATAAACGCCTCCAAAGTCAAATTTTGGATATCAAAAAAATTTCTACTAGAGTCGCCTACCTGATCTTAAAACTGAGTAAACGATACTGTATCAAGATCATACAGACATACGCACCAACATCACCCATACAGACAAGAAAGTAGACGTATTCTACGAGGATATTAGCATAACATTACTCCACCATAATCTGTGAAGATTTCAATGCTAAAATAGGTCTTAAAGAGGATGAATCTGAAACATGCTTGGGAAGTTTTGGGTCTGAAGGCAGAAACGCGCAAGGAGAAAGCATGTTGGGTTTCCTACTACAACATAACCTGTATCTAATGAACAGATTCTTCAATAAAAAACCCCAAAGAAGATGGACATGAGAAAGCCCGGACGGTAGAACTCACAACAAGATCGATTTCATTATCACGGACAAATCGTCGATCGTAAAAGATGTTACAGTGCTCAACAAATGCAGAACAGGCAGCAACCACCGAATGGTGAGATGCAACGTGCAAATAAAACTAAGCGTGGAGAGACTAAAACTGGCAAAGAAATCTCCAAAACAATCATGGTCAACGCTAGAAGACACCCAGGCCTTCGAAACCCATGTTACCAACAGGCTACAAAACAGCGACTACACAGAGACGGAGACCAACAGCTTAAACAGAGTCATAACAGAGACATTGGAGGAAGCACAACGTACGTTTTGCACAAAGTCTGAAAAGGAGGAAAGAATTAGTAAGGCCACAAGAAATCTGATGCGCGAACAAAACGATATGAGAGGTAATGGAAGCCATACCAACACGGAAATAAAAGCAAAGAACAGGGAAATCTCAAAAGCCATCAGACGGGACATCAGAAACTATAGAAGCAAGAAAGTCCAGGAAACAATAGAGAACAACAAAAGCATGAAAGTACTGCGAAACAGGTTGACCGAAGGCAAAGTTAAAATAAATAAATTAAAAAATAAACAAGAAAGCATCACCTCAAACCGTGACGAGATCCTCCGCATCGTGGAAGACTTCTACCGTGAACTATATAAGAGCCAATCACGGGAACCTCTCAGCAATGATGTATCCACAAGGGAGAGGGGAATAATAAACCAAGGATCCGAAGAGATGCCAGAAATTACCATCACAGAAATCAAAGGAGCACTGTCGAGGATGAAAAATAATAAAGCACCAGGAGAAAACGGAGTGGTTGCGGAGGAAATAAAATCCGGAGACCTCCTCATGTTAAAAAAAATACAATTACTCTTTAACCTTTGCATACAGGAAAGCACCATCCCCGAAAAGTGGCACGTGGCAACCACCATATTGCTTCATAAAAAGGGCGATAAAGCGGACTTGCAAAATTATCGTCCCATAACTCTCCTTAGTCATATATACAAGCTGTTTACCAGAATCTTAACAACAAGACTCGAAAACAAATTTGAACTCTACCAACCCAGCGAACAAGCCGGATTTCGTTCCGGTTTCGGAACAAACGACCATCTGCAAAGTGTGAAGACCCTCATCAAAAAAACTATAGAGTATAATAGACCCCTGGTCTTTATGTTCATAGATTTCCACAAGGCATTCGACACTATCGAATTGAAAGCTATAATAGATGCTCTGAAGGAATGCCGAATAGATTATAGATACACACAACTAATCTATAATATTTACAAAAACGCTACCATGAAGATTAGATTGCATGAAGCGAGCAACAATATTAACATCGAAAGAGGAGTGAGACAAGGAGACACCATGTCTCCAAAATTATTTATAACCGTTTTGGAGCATGCTTTCAAGGGATTAGACTGGGAAAACAGGGGTATAAACATAGACGGTCGTAAACTGAGTCACCTTCGTTTTGCGGATGATATTGTCCTAACAACCGACAACCAGAGAGAAGCAAAAGAAATGCTGAATGAACTGAGAGAGGCGTGTTCCGGCGTTGGACTGAAGATAAACTTCTCGAAGACAAAGATCATGACAAACCTTGTAATGAGCGAGAAAATAAAGATCGATCATACCGACATCGAACTGGTGGAAAAATATATGTATCTAGGTCATGAAATACGAATATCCAGAAATAATCAAACATGCAAATTACAAAGAAGGATCAACCTTGGATGGGCAGCCTATGGTAGACTGAAACATATATTTAAGAGCAACCTTCCCATATGTCAGAAAAGGAAAGTATTTGACCAATGTGTCCTGCCGGTACTCACATATGGAGCAGAGACCCTAACTTTAACAACAACATCCGCCAGAAAGCTGAAGGTGACCCAACGCAAAATGGAGAGATCAATGCTTGGATTGAGTTTACGAGACCATGTTACAAACCAGGATCTTCGCCGAAGAACGGCGGTAACAGACATCATAGAGAGTAACGTCATTGAAGTGGAAGTGGGCTGGACACGTGGCAAGAATGGGGGATGACAGGTGGACAAAAAGGCTCCTGAAATGGAGACCGCGCGCCGATAAACGGAGTAGAGGAAGACCACCAACGCGTTGGACCGATGACCTGAAGAGAGTGGCAAGCAACTGGATCCAGCAAGGACAGGACAGACAAAAGTGGAGGGCCATGAGAGAGGCCTATGTCCAGCAGTGGACGTTGAAGGCTGATTGATGATGATGATGATGACAATCAGAGTCATAAAACTCCACATCGCAATCGATACCTTTTTTTAGAAAAAAAAATATTAATTAATTTAGAACAATTTTAGTCTTATTTGTCTTTACATAATCCATATTATAAAAAAATGTGTTAGTTAAAAGTCATGTGATTACGATATTTACTTAAATAATTTTCTATCGGTTCAAAAAAACATATTTTTAAAAATATTTTAAAGATTGAAATTCTTGGCCTAAAGGGTCCTTTTGGCTATCTCAATTATGCTCAAATACTAATCACATCCCCGCTATATAAAACTCCACATCGTTCTGATACTAACAAACGTGTAAAGAAGTATTGAAACTGTGTTTGCTCAAATATAAAATAAACGTCTAACAACTTCTCAACTCGCAACTTATAAATTTTGATAAAAAAAATTGAGAAAAGATACGTTGTAGCAAAAAATCAACGTTTAAGAAAGATGAAAAAGTGCACCGCGAAGCGTGAAGAAAAGATTAGTTGTAGGAAAAAACTCAACGTTTAAGGAAGAAGTAAAAGTGCACCGCAAAACAATTTTAAAATCCAATTATAAATTTCAGTAACGGCCAACAATTGTTAAATGTATCTAACTCGGCAGCCATTAGTACGAACGCTTCCTGGTACTTGCTACCATTCCTTTGTCGGGACCAAACGTGGTACCGCGTGTGCACACGTTCTTTTTAAGACAAATTAAAAATGAAAAAGAAAATAATAATTGTGTCTTAGAAAAAATAGTTTAAACAAAAGTTGTAGACAAGATAATTTCCAACAACTTTTCTTTCATAACTTTTTGTATTATTAATGTTAGTGGAGATATTCTTACAACAATTAGTGTCACGTGATAAGTCGTATCTTAGTACTAATTACTAATCAAAACTAGTGTACAAGTAAATTATAAAAAACTTTTATTAGACAAAAAAAATTAATATTTTTCAAAATGTTCCAAAATTTTGAAAATGTATTTGTGATGTGACGTACGAAGCACTAATTAGCAAGTTTCATTAAAACAGTGCCGCTTTGGATCAAGACTTAAAATTTAGCTAAAAAAATTTAAAAAATCATTACACTAAAATAATTTAATATAAATTGTAGAAAATAAAATTTCTAAGAGATTTTGTTTAATAATTTTATTATTAATTATGTGTATTAATATACTTGTTGTTTATTTCTAAAAAAAGTCACGTGACTATCGTAACCTCTAATTAATTGACACAAACATTTGTTTAAACAAAATTTTGCATGTTTAATTAGATATTTTATTTAAGAAAATGTGCATAAAGAATATTTATGTAAATATTCTACAAAAACTAAATATACCCACCTCTAAATGAAACCCCCGATTTTACAAAAATATTTATTTTTTCATCAAACCAAGACCAACGGTCTTTGCTTTCACATACGGGCAAACAAACAGAATTTTTTTAATTTTATTATAATTTCTTAACAAAAGTGCTAAAATAGAGCATTTAAATTTACGATTTTGAAACCGTCGTAGAAATCCATCTTAAATAAAATGATATCAACACTTTTACCTAAATGCACTAAGAGTGGTTAAAAAATTACCAAATGATTGATAACCAAAATTAAAACTAAATCTCTTAACATAAGCGCAATAAAGTAATAGATAAATACCAATGTTAAAACAATACTTCATCAGATTGGCTATCTCAATTAGATCAACTTTTATTGAGACGTCACGTTTAAGTTGCATGCTATTTAACAAATCGCACACCGATAAACAGTTGCAGATTCACAAATAACACCTACAAACACGTATACTAAGTGACATAGAAAAAAGAACGCCCAGTAATAATGAATACTTTGTAAATTTTTTTTGGGAATATATTTGTTTATATTAAGATAAAAAACGATCAGTTTTCAGCCATATTGCCCTAGCGGTTGTTTTGTTAACCTCATTCAAAAACACTTCCGATTAAGTAGCCCTAAAACAATGAATTAAGCATTTGTAAGTACAGTTGTCATTTAAGCGATTTAAATTGCATTTCAAAGAGCTTCTTTAATTCAATCACAATGCCTCCAGTGCGAAGACGCCATAATTTTCGGCAATTAAGCGAGTTTGATAGGGGTAGTCGCTAGAACGCAACGGATTTTAAACACTGTGGCAGTCTGTGTCCGGGCATAGAACCAAGAGGGCCGTACACGAAGAGCGAGAGATACAGGACGTCGTCGAAGAACTACAGAAAGCGAAGATCGCCGTCTTAGACTATTGGCTTTACAGGACCGCTTCTCTTCTACACGGGCGATTGCGGACCAGTGATTTGAAGAACATGGAAGACCGATTGGGATGCGAACAGTTTATAGACGGATAAGAACCAGTGGGCTCTTTTCATACCGTCCCCTTTTTGTGCTACCACTGACTTCAGAGCATCGACGTTATCGTCTAGCGTGGTGTAGAGAACAGGCAAATTGGGACCAAGAATGGAATTCAATTGCCTTTAGTGATAAATCCAGATTCTGTTTGGGTATGCATGACGGTCGTGCAAGGGTAAGAAGACGGCGCGGTGAAAGACAAGATCGCCAATTTTCTGTGAATAGGCATGTGCACCACACAGTTGGAGTTATGGTATGAGGAGCTATTGCTATTAGAAGTAGGTCACCTTTGGTCTTCATTAGAGGTAACATGACCGCTGCGCGCTACATCCAGGAGGTAGTAGACCCCTTATTATACCTTATGTTCAGACCATCCCCAACAGCACATTCCAACAAGACAACGCACGACCTCATGTTGCTAGGGTTTCTTTGGCTCATTTTGAGGCCAATCAAATTGCTTTGTTGCCTTGGCCACCAAGATCTCCCGATCTTCGCCCATCGAGCACGTCTGGGATATTATGGGAAGAAGATTAGTCAATTTACCTCACCCTGCAGAAACTCTAGCGGCTTTGCAGCATCAGTTACAGATAGCATGGGATGAGATACCTCAAGAAGAAATCGATCACCTCATTAGAAGTATGCTCAGACGTGTTAATGAGTGCACAAGACATCGTGGTAGAGCAACACATTATTAAGTTTTTTGAAGAAGTTAACAGTTTAATTTTTATCAAACTGTGATCGTTTACTAATCTAATTCGTATACACTAGTATACCAAAAATTGTTCAAATAAAATCATTATTACTAGGTGTTCTTCTTTCTGTGTCACTTAGTATATTTTGCATTATCGAGTTTCATTTGAGTGCTCGTGGATTGATATGCAAACCTTAATTGGTGTCGTCACTTCGTGAAAACATCGTCACTGAATGAAATTAATATTCATGATTATTTATTTTCTAATATTTAAATAAACCAAAATTATTTGAATATTTTTTTTATTAAAAACTTATTTTGAAAGCGTATTCCCGAAAAATTCATTATGAAAATATATCACCAATAATAAGAAAATATGTAACGCGGTTAAAAGTTTAGTTACTGGGTCATTGTTAATCTTAAACCAATGCAATTAAAGGTTATATCCTCTGATTTTAAGTTTATTTTTTTTGTGAATATATAGGGACCATTGGAGGTACATTTTAAAATTATATTCATGATCTACAGGATGCCCTAAAAACATAAAACATATTGAAGTTGTATTTTTTCAAATGAAGCATCCCATATATTTTTACATTTTCGGATTCTATGATCAAAACAAAAGTTTCATAAAGATTTACCTGAAGGTATTTTGTGAAAATGTAGCACCAACTTGACATATTTGCATTCTGAATTTTTATACCTGCTTTTGAGACCAAATTGAACTTGAGTTCTACTAATTGAATATGTTTTGTGTTGTACTTGTAAAAAATTGAATAACATATACAAGGTGTTCAAAAAATGTAGCTAATGGAAATAACTTGTTTATTTCAAATGAAACACTCTTTATTTTATGGTACCAGCAGTTGTATAATTAAATTCTCTATTGGTGTCTATTACACTTCTCTATATCTAACTGTTCAGGCCCTTATGGAAAAAGTGGCCAGTACAAAAATCTCACCAAAAAAAAACCTGTGAGCAAAACGAATATAGGTACTGTTATTCCGTCTGTAATCAAAAATCCCCATATATGACAAAATCAAATTACCCAAAATATCAACGTCAGTCAAGCGAGTGTCTCGAGGATTCTTAAAAACATCAATATTATGATTATAAAACCCAACTTCACTACAAACTTTTCAAAAATGATTTTACCATTTTGTATGTGAGTGTTGGATAAAGGGACAGAAAATGAAAACTTTTTTAATCTTGTTCTGTTTAGTCACGAGTGTACGTTTCACAACGATTGATCAGTTAATTGACATAACTTCCATTATTTTTCTGATTCCAACCCGCCTCAATTTCGCATAGTTGATAATCTACACGGATAGCCAGTGAAAGTTTGGGGCGGAATTATGGGTCGTTATTTAATTGATCCCGATTTTTTTGAAGAGCATTTAAAAGGAACAATATTTTTGTAATCTTTTATAAATCACTTTCCAATTTCCTATGTGATTGCAGATAGATGAAGCTCTCGCACATTTTCACCGTGAATTATGAAAATTTTTAAATTCTCATTTAAAAAATCGGTAGATTAAAAATTGACCCCCGTGTCACCTGACTCAAAAGCAAGTATAAAAACTAAAAATTGAAACGTGTCAAGTTGGTACTACATTTTTACAAAAATTAAAAAATCTTCAAGTTTAGGTAAAGGGAACATTTATAAAATTCACTTTTATTTTGATCGTAGAATTCAAAAATGTAAAAATATATAAAATGTTCCATTTGAAAAAATTCAACTGTGACATGTTTTATATTTTTGGAACACCCTGTAGATCATGAATATAATTTTAAAATGTCTAACCATTGAGAAAATAAAAAAGTAAAATTTGTCACCAATTGTCAGATTGTTTGACATTTGTTTTGGAAATGGTAACCATTGTAACAACGGTCACACTCGATTAGAATTCTAAATAAGTTTTTTTTATTTTTCAAAATTAGAAAAAATATTGTATGTTACGCGTAACGAAACATGATTTTTTTGTACAAAAAATCGTGCGTTTCATCACTGCTAACACAAATAGATATTTTAAACAATTATTTAAATTTTATTTTCTAAACTTTATTAATTTATTACATCACTAAGGTAGATTTCTTTATGCCTAGGGAAATAAATGATAAAAATGTTTCTTAAAATCAGCAATAAATTCAAATTTTCCAATAATAAGCATGAGATATTCGGGCGTTCCATTTAAAATAATTATAATTGGTAATTTTAAAAGAAATTAATTTTAACACTCTCTGACAAAAAGATACTTATACAGGATGAGGCATTACCAACGAATTATTCTGTAGCACTAAAACAACAAATAATGTAAGAAACCTTAAAACATACATATATTGAGATTATTTGAAACCACATATTAAAAATATTTTTGATTATACAGGATGCTCCAGAAACACGTACTGTATCAAAGTTGGGTTATTTTAAATAGAACACTCTATATTTATTTTTATTTTTGAATTGTAGGATAAAAAATAATGTATGTTCTTTAACATGTCCCTATACCAACTTACATCGGTTTCTGAGATAAATCGATTTTACCTGATTTGCAGACCCTCCAAAAAAATACAATAACTTGAAGATAAATTAGAACAAACAATTTTGTTTTCACCTTACTAAAAACCTTCAACATCCCTTTTGCAATATTTACTATTATGTTATGATGTACAGAGTGTTTTAAATACGACCGCATAAAGCTAACGACTTAAAACTCAAATAACTCGCTTAACTTAAATGGAACACCCTACATTTCTGTAACCTGTTGGAATTAGGAACTAGTTACCTTTCAATCGGTATTAGGGTTACCAACCTCTAACTCCGATAGTTTTCGAGATATTTTTAAATTTGCTAGTTTAACAATTTGCAATATACTGGAATTTAAATTACCTGTAAGATATCAGTAAAATGAACATTATCTTGCCAACATTTTTAATGTATAAGCCAATCCAGCTTTAAATATTAACTTTAAAAAATTTTTTTTTAGAACAAAATAACAGAAATGTTTTCATGACTTATGCCGGGCACTAAGAATCAGTCGAGTCACGCCCACCTGTCACAAACAACAGCAACCGTTATTAGTTTTAGTAAAAATCGATGACACTGTAAATATTCGCAACTTTGTTAAAAAAATTCTAAAAATAATGGTTTTCGAAATTATCGTACTATTAGAGCGATTTGTATTACATTCTTAGTTAACAAGTTAAAGTTTGTCAATGTTTACAGTATGATCGATTTTTGATGTACCAAATAACGGTTAATGTTGTAAACATCAGTAAATTCGACTGACTCGTAGAGCCCGGGATACTAGTCATAAGCACATTTCTGTTTATTTTATCTAAAAAAAATAAATATTTTTAAGGTAAATATTTAAAACTGAAAGTTGCAAGATAATGTCCATATTGCGGATATTTCACAGGTAACTTAGACTCCAGTACATTGTAAATTGTGACCGGTATGCGTAATTTGACTGACTCTTATAGCCCGAGATACTAGTCATAAGCACATTTCTGTTTATTTTTTCTGAAAAAACATAAATATTTTTAAAGTAAATATTTAAAACTGAAAGTTGCAAGATAATGTCCATATTGCGGATATTTCACAGGTAACTTAGACTCCAGTACATCGTAAATTGTTAAACTTACCAAATTTTTAAATATCTCAAAAACTGTCAGAGTTAGGGGTTGGTAACCCTAATACCGACTAAAAGGTAATTAGTTTCAGTTTTCAATATGCTACAGAAATGTTGGGTGTTCTATTTAAGTTAAGCAAGTTATTTAAGCTTTAAGTCGTTAGTGTTATGCGGTAGTATTAAAAATACCCTGCACATCATAATATAATAGTAAATATTGCAAAAGAGATGTTGAAGCCTCTTAGTAAAGTGGGGTAAACCAAAATTGCTTTGTCTTATTTATCTTGAAGTTATTTAATTTTTTTGGAGGGTCTGCAATTCAGGTAAAATTGGTTTATCTCAGAAACGGAAGTAAGTAGGTATAGGGATATGTCAAAGAACATACATTATTCTTTATCGTACAATTTAAAAATAGAAAAAATACAGGGTAATCCATTTAAAATAAAGCAACTTTGATATGGCAGGTGTTTCTAGAGCACCCAGTACAATCAAAAATATTTTTAAAATATGGTTTTGAATAATCTTGACATATGTATGCCTTAAAATGTCTAACATTATTTGTCGTTTTAATGCTATAGAATAATTCGTTGGTAGTGCCCCACCCTGTATATTTATATATTTACTAATTTCATGAGCGTAATATTTTTGTTGATTTTATTTAGGTGAAGCTAACAGTGTAAAAAGATAAACCTATGAACTTGACCTTAGATTATAACAATTTTGCAAGAAATGACCATTAAAGATGGTAGTAGTAATTTATATTAAGCTAGATTCTTGTACCAGGTTTTTGACTAATAGAGGTAACTTGCTGTATCTCAGAAACTATTTATCGTACAACTTAGGGAAAAAAGGCTGTATAAACAAAGTCGCATAAAAAAACTGCATAATTTCCAGCAGTTTCTCTTATGCGACTTGGTTTTTTTTTCTCAGTTGTTCCATAATTAGTCTCTGAAATACAGCGGGTATAGATAAAATAATTAAGTTTGCAAAAAAATTACTGCCACTGTGAATTCTAGGAATAAAAATATATGTAAGTAAAATGGTAATAAGTATAACGAGTGTTCAAATAAAAAACAGCAAGCCGTGAAATTAAATTGATTTAATTATTTTTACAGTGTCCACCAACAAATTAACGCCAGGTGGCGCTGAACTGCATTAAAACATTAGTATAAATATAACCAAAAAATTGACAGAAATGAATGTTTTCTTAGATACCTTAAATTCGAACCTGATATTTGTACCAGCTGATTAAATTCTTAAAAAAATAACCAAATGTCAAAAAAAATTCTAAGACCTACTAAGCTCAGTTTTTTATTTAAACACCCGTTATATACATATTTAAATTTTCAAACGCCCTCTAAACGTATTATAGAAAACAACAAATTTAGTTATTTTTCGGTTATTTATTTAATGTGGAAGTGTTAATAAATTACAAAACCAACGCATTACATTGAAAAAGAAAAGTACATCGTAGTTATATTTATCTTATGTTTTGGCTTAATACTTAAAGTAAACAATAATTCTTTGCGATTGAAATTGAAATGAACAAGACTATAATAAAATAGTATAATTAATATTAAAAAAAGCTTTTTAGGAGTTCTTCAAATAAGCAAACAGATATTTTATTTATTTTGAAATATCTTATCAAATTTGAAAAAACGACATGTTCACACAAACAAAAAACAAATTTGGTGCTTTCTTGTAATTAATTAATTCGGTTTTATTGCAATAATTTTGATATTAGAAACGACGAGGTAACAAAGTTTTCAAAAAATTTTCATACATTTTTTTTTTAAATTAAGACACTATCTGAATCGGGTTTGAAATAAATAAGCCTCCCCTCCATTTTATTTTTAAATTCTTGTAGAACTATAGAAACATAAAAGTCGAAACTAGAGCAACTAATTAGCACAAATTTTGTGCTCATTTTGAATCGGTGTATTAGTGGGGAACGGGGTATAGCTTAATATGATATTTTAGAGAAACATTTACCTTAATTAAAAGTATAAAAATGAGTTTAGCACACATTCTTTCAATCAATCTGTTCATTAATTTTTAAATAAGACAAAGGATCATATAGAAGAATTCCTTAAGAATTATAATTAACGAGATTATACGTACCTATAGCAAAAACTACATTGCGTCAACAATGTTAACAATTAAATTAAAATAATTACATTGCCGTGTCCTTAATTTAGATAATTAATTAGTCAATGCAATGAATTTATTAATATTATTAGTTAATAGTAATAAACGAGAATATTCGAAACGAGCAATGTAACGGTGTGCATGTTTAAATATGTACAAATATTTTTCCAACTTTTAATAACGAACAAAGAATGTTTGAAATTTCAATCATTCTCGAATACATTGATGAAAAAGATAAACTTTATTTACGTTTCCACTAAGGGTATTTCATTATTTCTACACTAAATTTTCCCCTTTGTTTGTGTTATTAAATTCCATTGTGCGCATTGTACGGTGTACGGTACAAATTGTTTTCAGAAAGAAATTTCAAAAAAGCCCTTTTATTTTGTTCAGAACAATTTCAACAATTGTATGGTTTCGTTTATATATATATGCAGATGTAATTTCAATTTAAGAAATACCAACAAATTTATTAAACGTATAAAGGACTTATAGATTTCTTATACAATTTTTGTAGATTTTTTACTAAAATTAAAGCAATAACTAATGAAGCACAAATACATGCCTTTATACCACGCTTTCTATTTTCATTAATAATAGTTTGTGTAATAAAAATTATTCACTACCACACAAAAATTTTAGTAGGTACCATATAATGTTTAAATGTTAATGAAAAATTTATGAAACACTCTTGAAGAAAAAAGTATGCAGAAAAAACTCAAAATACAGAATCTAATAATGCAGTTAATCTTCAAATAAAATAATAATAAATCTAAGTAATCAACTCATCTCATTTTCCAAAAAAAAGTCCTACTTTTTGTAAAATGACTGTACTAATAATCTATTCGAACGAAATTTTAAAATTATATTTGACTTAATGTGCAACATCTTGTAATTTTAAACAGAACAAGAATTCCCATAAACTTTTAGAAAACATTAAGTATTATCTAAATTGAGTACATTATAGAATATTAATGCTTTTCTAAAATTTTGCACTAAAATTGGTAAGACTTATAAGAGATTCGAGTATTTTATCAAATACTACCGGCAACAAAAGAATCTATATCTTTTGACGTTAATGTGATTGCTAGAGTGTTCCAGGATTGACAAATAAATTTTTTATCTTTTTCAGTTGTACAAAATGTACAAAATATCTCAAAAATTGTATTACTTTTAGTAGTTTATTACTATTTTAGCTTTAGTCAATTTACAAAAACAGATTTTGTTTTTTTATCACAGCCACAATATTTTTATTATACGCATCATAATTGCTAATCAACACACGCACCAGCAGTGAAATCGTATAGGATTAAAATTTTCCGTTTAAATAAAACGCGCGGTAAACGCTGCGGTAGCACCCAGCTCATGTCTACGCGCGTTAACGCGCGCTTTGAAGTAATTGGTTTTTCAGTTGAACGCGCGTTGTCTATGCGTTAAGACGTATTTCGAGCAATGCAAAAATAAAAACTGAGCTGTGACCACGCATACTCAACGCTCAAAAAACAGTCGTCATATAACATTACAAACAAATTTAAGGCGCGCTTAACGCCTTTAATCAAAATCAGCCCTTTAAGTTGGCTTGGTATCGACAAATTGAAACTAATCTTCTCAAAAACGAATTGAAAACAATTTTGACAGAAAGCACGAAAACGTTAAAAATTGCTTTAAATATTTAAAACTGTTTAGACGTTTTGTTTGAAATTTCGTTGAATTAATTAATATCCAGTTCACATAGGAGAATATTTTCAAATCATGATAGATAACATTAAAAAAGATAAAATTATGTCTTCAAATTTTTACATTATGGAGCCGTTAGTATAATAAAAACTAACGTATATGAGCTTTTCAAACACTAGCGCCGGTAAAAGTAAGCTCGACACGTGTGTTTAAAAGGCTCGTTCACCCATTTGTTTTATAATATACTATTTTTCTATATTCGTTTTTGCAAAACAATCGTCAGTCGTGTAATATCTAAAATTACTTGTGTGTACCAAAAACTATAATAAAAATGTATTTTATATTTTTTAATATCAGATGATGCATATAATTCGATTATTTTTATTTCTTATTCGGATATGTTATTGTCAGTAGACTTTTACAATTACCGAATTTGCGTGTGATTTTTAAAATTTTTTCAGTGACTTTCAATTTGTCTTAATAGGCAGTTGAAAAGAATTATATAAAAGTTAAGCTACAAATAACTACATACAAAGAAACGTAAAACTACGCGCTTATATTAAAACTAGTTACATTCATTTGTTTTCAAACGTCAATAAATCTGACATGTTTCGACTTGTTGGCTACGAAGTTTTTTTTCTCCGGCGGAAATTTTACTTTTTATTTTTTCGTTGAAGTGTTACACAAGAACATACAAACACATAAGCATCGACGTAACTATATTACAAAAACGTAAACAAATAAAAAAAAATTATACTAAATTGAAAATTAGATTTTTTTCTATAGGCCATGAGCCATGTGCCATCATATCCAGGACAATGAATAGATTAATTTAGACATAAAGCCAACACCCGATTGTCATTAATTAATTTGTGTTTAACAAATTAATGCAAAAAACGTCTTTTTTTAGTTTTTTCGTTCCTGACTAAATACTAATAAACCAATGTTGATGAAGTAAAAAGAAACATTGTAGAGAATTAAAATATGAACAAAATGAGCACAAACACGACTAGATCGAATTTTTATTTTCCGAGATAAACGGAAAAACGAGCGACTTTTTTTTATTGTGAATTAAGTGGCCATATTTTGAGTTACAGTAAACAGCTTCCGGAACATAATAGGTTTTGATAAGTACTTCATTTGTGCAAAAACCTGGAGTTGTCGGATAATTAGTTTTTGTACCATTGCAATTTGAATATTTTTTTTGCATTATTTTTGCAGAATCCTGAATACTCGGAAGATCGGCCGATTTCAATTTTTAAAAAGATTTTGAAAATTTAAGTTACACACTACAACATGTATATTTCAGTTTTACGATAAAGACTTGTGAATTTAACCAAATTGCAGTTAAACTACGGTCCGAACGGCAGCGCGCCCGTATTTACTCGAGTTGTGAGGGAGCCGGGCCGGCGGAGCATCGCGTGAGAGGAAATAGTAATACTCGAAGATACTTTTCGTCGAATCTGACAGCATCTACTGCAATTATTTTTTCATTCTGAGGTACCTGATTTTAGCAAAACTTATGCAAATAAAAAAGTTTTCCATATGGTGCAGACTTTATGGCGGGCACTGTATACTTACATGCAGCAACCACAAAGCGTATGCTGTAACTAAACCGAAAAAAGGTAAACAGTTATAACTATATATACATACCTTGATTTTGCAGAATTTGTTATATTTACAAAAAAATTTTACAGCAATAATGAATTCATTACTATTACAGTACAGAGAAAAAGTCATTATTGTCAATGTTGTGATGCTGTGAAATACGACGAAAAGTTTCTTAGAGTTGTTCGCGCGCACTATACATGTTGTAGTGTTGTAGTGTGTAACTTCAATTTTCAAAATCTTTTTGACAAATTTAAATCGGCCGATCTCCCGAGTATTCAGGCTTCGGTAAAACTAGTGCAAAAAAATTCAAATATCAATCGTACAAAAACTAATAATCCGACAACTCCAAATTTTTGCCCCAATGAAGTACTTATCAAAACCTATTATGTCCTGGAAGCTGTTCAGTGTACCTCAAAAAATTACGGCTTAATTAATTTTAAAAGAAATAAAAAAATCGCTGGTTTTTTCGGTTTTTCTCAGAAAATAAAAATCCGATCGAGTTGTGTCTGTGCTCATTTTGTTTGTATTTTAATTCTATACAACGTTTCTTTTTACTCCATTAACATTGGCTTATTAGTATTTAGTCAGGAACAAAAAAACTAAAAAAATGACGTTTTTTTCACTAATTTGTTGATCACAATTTAATTAATGACAAGCGCGTGTTAGCTTTAGTATATCCAAATTAATCTACTCATTGTCCTTGATATGATAGCATATGTCTCTTCCTATTAGTATTTTGTCACGAAAAAAACTCTATTGATTAGCCTACTAGTCATTTACCGACATTTGAAGAAAAATAATCATATTTTTATTTAATTAGTTTTCATTCCTTGCTCTATTATCAGCCTCTCTTCGTTCCGTTTCTAAATAAGGACGCGCCATTCAAAGTACCTTTTTCCTCCTTATAGAATAATATACTATGCAATTGCTTAGGATTATAAATTTAAGGTTCATAGAAAAATATACTGTTCCATTTAAAAAATCAAATTTTCCATGTTTGAAACTTTACAAATATAAAATGTCTACTTAATTTTAATTTTGATGAAATAACTAACAAATGGAAAATTGAACGAGTCAAAAGAATGATGAAAACGGTTTGGAAATAAACTGCTAAAAAACTGGATTCCAAAATATGTGACTCACAACTCACACAAAACGTTTATATCGCAAAATGCGTATCTAAAGCATAGAACTCACTGCAATTTAACCAAAAGCATTAAGAAAAAATAGAGAAAATCATTAGAAAAATATTAGATCCCAAACACATATACAGACTAGAACAGAAACTACTTAGTTTGTGAAATGTTATAAAAGAAAAAGTCCAAAATAAAATCAATTAATCTAAAAGCAGCTTCTATTACACAATAGTTATTTTCCTAACAAGTGTCGAAAGTAGCAGACATCGTGCGAATGTTGATAGCTAAGCGAGTGCGAAGCGTAGAGTAGCACGAGTGGTTCTAACACGAGCACAGATATTTGCATTTTCGTACGAGGAACATTATTTTTAGGCGACTACAATACAAGATTACGTTCTTACTCATTAAGGGTTAAGAAAAACAACTTCGCAACGTTTAAAACAGAAATGCTTAAGGTCTTGCATACCTACTATTCACAGTTTCCAACATGTGTCCAGAAAAGTGCAACAGGTAGACGAAATTGAAGCATTGTCACAATTGAAAACAAAAAAAATTGTTTTTATTTTACTGTGCTTCAAATAAGTAACTTGTCAAATTCGGTAGACGTTTACCTACTTGATTTTTTGAATCAAGTGGTAAAAAATTGATGCGAAGGTCGTTGCTAAGAAGACGATATGAGTGCAAACTATTAACTTTTGAGTTTTATCACAACAGTTTTAAAAATGTTCTGATATTTTGCAATTTCGGACACTTAGTGTTGTGATATGGTTACTTTTGAGAGGAGTCGTCTAAAAAACACTTTAAGATTAGACAAACGATTTTCAATCAGAAAGTTTGCCAGATAAAAAAAATAAAAACAAAAACGATCAGTTGAAAGAAGAGTAACCAAGTGTACAAGTGTTTTGTTAACACTGACGTGAAAATTAATGACATCAGACTTTATTATTTGTAGTTCGTGTATAGTCCATCATGGCTCAAACGTGTCACTATCGAAATAATACAAATGTCTTGCAGTGAATTCTAACCAATTACAAAAAAAATTATACATAGGTCAAATTTTATAACGATATGGTATGTGCCACAAACAAAATTAAAAATAACAAGCTTAATACTAGTTCTGACACAAACAATCTGTAAATTGGCCTGAATAAGCACTCACCCGCTAGCATGAAACGTTCCGAAAATTACACCGTATAGTGGTGCTTGATTTGCCCTTCCTGTAAGAAGTACCCAGTATAATTGAATATTAAAGAGGAAATAAACCCGAACAACAGTGTTATACCACAACTTAAGTTGTATGATAATACGAGTTGGGGGTTCCTATAAGCAAAAGACCAAAAAATTGTTTGGAATTGAAACTGCACAACTGGTATTCTGCATTGACATATTAAAAGCACTAAAACGCAGTAAATCAATTAGAAATTCGATAACCAAATACAAAAGATTCAATAAAAAGAAAATTAAGAATTGAGCGCAGAAAAAAATTAAAGAAGTTAAAAACGTAAAAGATTAATTACAACACAATAAAATAAATGGTAAAAAAACACAAAAAAACTTAAACGTATAAGAAAAGGAGGAAGCAAATGAAAATGATACATAATTAAAGCATGATTATGTAGTCGAAAGAAATTGATGGTAAAATTAATTAAAATTACACAAGTAAATTAGTAAATTAAAATTGAAATAGAAACAAATCAATAAAAGATTGAATAAGGTGAATATATTCATAATAACATTAAATTTAAAAAGAGAACAAGAAAAATGAAAGAAAAACTGAGAAGAATTAAATAGAAAGGATTGGAAAAAACAAGAAGATATTAGAACAAAAATAAAAGCAAAAATGAAGAAAAACGTAAAACTTGAAGTAGGAAAAGAGGTAATATTAACAAAATTAAGAGTAATTCTATGTGCGAAAGCAGGATCCATAATGTTGTATTGGGAATTGGTAAACAAGAATTTGATAAATAAAGGTACTTGTAGTCGAAATAATTTTCCCAATACTGGTATATAATATAATAATTGACTATGAAGTTAAAACGTAGAGAAATCGTAAACTAGTTTTCGACTGAACGAATTGACAGTCATCTTCAGACGTATTTTTTTTACTTTTACATTTTTATACAGGGTCCGGCACATAGAGCGTGCGTTAAAAGTATATGGAGAACTAATTCGATTCATTTTCTGAAAATAGTGCTGCGCTTGTTTTCGACATCACTGAACACTGACAAAATATTTTCTTTCACACCGCACTTCCGGTTGTACCGGAAGTAGCTGTCAACTTTCTTATTTCAAATGGAACATGATATTTTTCATTTTATTTTCAGATTCTACGTAAAATTTTAGGTGCAGTTTAATTACTATACCATACCCAAAAAATGACTGGTTTTTTAGTTATATCAATTTAAAAAAAATTAAAATCATGCCGAATTGTTATCGTTTATATCTCAAGATGATATCAATATTTTAGTTCCTAATTTGTTGTGGCAATTGTCAATATGTCACAGTAACTCACATATGAATGGAAACTCGAATTGCATGTACAGGGGCGATGAATATTCTCGTGCCAATATGAACAACTTTCGACCTCAAAACTTGCTTAACTCAAATGAGACACCCTGTGTTTTTTATCATCAATTTGAGCATACGACATGTTAGTATGTATCAAAAGAGGACAACAAAAGACATTGACTGATGATTAAAAACATAGAGTGTCCCATTTGAATTAAGCAAGTTCTTGAGGTCGAAAGTTGTTCATATTGGCACAAAAATTTTCATCGCCCTGTACATGCAATTCGAGTTTCCATTCATATGTGAGTTACTGTAACATATCGACAATTGCCCCAATAAATTAGAAACTAAAATATTGATATCATCTTGAGATATGAACAATAACAATCAAGCATTATTTTAATTTTTTTTAAATCGATATAACTAAAAAACCAGTCATTTTTGAGTATGGTATAGTAATTAAACTACACCTTAAATTTTACGTAAAATCTGAAAATAAAATAAAAAATAGCATGTTTCATTTAAAATAAGAAAGTTGACAGCTACTTCCGATACAACCGGAAGTGCTGTATAAACGAAAATATTTTGTCTGGGTTCAGTGATGTCGAAAACAGGCGCAGCACTATTTTCAGAAAATGAATCAAATTAGTTCTCCATATACTTTTAATGCACGTTCGATGTGCCGGACCCTGTATAGTATACAGTGTCCGCCATAAAGTTGGAACCATATGGCAATTTTATTATTATTGTAGTTAAAAAAAACTTTGGAGAACAATCACTTCTGCTTCTGAAATAACTTAAAATGCGCCAAATCAAAGTAGACAGGTAACATCTGTCAATTGTCAAGTTCGTAATTTTGGAAAAAATGTCCTAAAAATGGGTCAATTTGTTAAAATTTCGAAAAATGTTACTAGGAAATTATGATGCTAATTACATTTTATGCCCATGTGCCGATTTTGAGAAAGAAATTTTGATGTTCAATAAATTTCACATTTTCGTATTTTTTTATTCACCCCCTATTTATTGTTTGTAATTTTGAAGTAGCCGTTATGTGTTAAGATATTCAAATTATAATTAAAACCATTTTTGTACTATCCAACTAAATTTTAATAAAGAAAAAGTTGAAAAACAATTTCTGATTTTTTTGAAATTTGGAAAATAATCTAGAGACTACCACTTTTTTAGTTGAGAATATCAATAATCATCAAAACCAACTTACGTACAAATATTATGATCATAATATGCAATGGAATGGTAGCAACTTTATACTGCTTTAAACTGTTTTAAATGTTTTTAAAGCAGCCAGTTATGGGGTGAATAAAAAATACGAAAATATGAAATTTATTGAACATCAAATTTCTCTTTTCAAAATCGGCACATGGGCATAAAATGTGATTAGCATCAAAATTTCCTAGTAACATTTTTCGAAATTTTAACAAATTGACGCATTTTTAGGACATTTTTTTCCAAAATTACGAACTTGACAATTGACAGATGTTACCTGTCAACTTTGACTTGGCGCATTTTAAGTTACTTCAGAAGCAGAAATGATTGCCCCCCAAAGTTTTTTTTTAACTACAATAATAAAAAAAATTGCCATATGGTTCCAACTTTATGGCGGACACTGTATATACAATAATAGAATGATTAATTATTTAGTTATTTTTATAACGAAGTGGCTGGTTGCCCATGTAAAAGAAAGGCCGAGTATTACTACTTCTAAACAAACTAATTGTTGTTAATATTGAATTAAAATAAGGCATGTTGCCTATACATAAATGGTACTTCTACTAATTAAGAGTAGTTGATATATATAGTACATTATATCTACATATTACTTTTTGTAAGAGAGCATATACACAACGACGACAGCAATTGAAAAACGGCATATAAACTAAAACAAGTCGAAAGAAAAGAAATATGAAATAAATATTAAATACAAAACAATAAAAGTAGAGGTGTGCGAAAAATTTTAAAGAATTTTTGCTAGGATATTAAATAATGTCTATGGATTTTAATATATTTCCAACCTATTTTATGGTGTTCTTAAAGTGCTGTCAGTAGTAAATGGAAAATGAAAAAGTGTAGGTGTCTTAGAAATTGGAAAAATAATTCTAATGACATTACGTTCTATTTGTTGCGGAAGCATCGAATAATGAGTTTGTGTGGTCTCATTTATTTCATTTTAAATAAACCTTAAGTAAAACTGCTAAAGTACCTATAATCTTTATTTCTGTATAATGAATTTGTAGTTCATTCAGTTCATTTTCATAAACCTATTCATTTGAAGAACATTTTTTATTCGATCCATTACATCAACATTAAAAGTTAATGTATTGAATATTTTTGAACTAATGTTACAATTTTAAATTTTAAAAAAGGACTCTCTATTTTCAGTTAAATAAAATTAGAAGTAAAAGTATACGAAAGAAATAAAATTGCAGCAGAAAATGGTAATAAACTGTTGAAACTTCCTCCGTACTAGTTTTGGAATCGTGTTCAAATTTATAAAAATTTAAACTGAAATTATTGTATCGTTGTATTTTATACACGCTCTATGTTAATTCAATTAATTAAACCATTAAAGAAAATTCTCTTACAAACGCTAGCTTATAGTTGGCAATTGACAAGATCGTGTTTCGTCATTTTTTATTGCAAATTTTACTATCTATCTTTAGTTTTCCAAGTTAGTTCTCGTTATTACTACATTACTGTGTTTTTAGTTTATTTAGTGTAATTATATACATTTGTTAGTAGCTCAAATATTTTTTTAATATTCATCTTTTGTCGAGTAAAATATCAGTAGGTCTAGGTAGTAATATACAGGTAAGTATCTTTCAGTTTTGTTTAAGTATAATATGGAACTATGTACCTGATTCACCAATCACTCTGCAACGAGACATAGATTTCCAAATTTTAAAAACAACATTGGTTAACTGTTGTAGGAAATCCATTATTCGACTCTGTTAATGGCAGTAAAATTAAGCCCAAGACAGGATAAAATATTAAGATGTGGGATTTCGAGTCATAGTGAACATGAAAAATTTTAGACAACAGAAGCTGTATCCTTTCTATACAGTCTATGGAATTTAAAGTATCCTTTCCATCAAAAATTTGATTTTTACCATACAAAACATAAGAGATATCAGGAATATTTTAAACATTAATGGATGTCAATACTTATTGAGAAGGCATTTGAATTAAGATCCGTTAGAAAATATGTTTGGGCAAATCAGATTTCACGGTGCAGGTTATAGAAACTTAACAGCTGCAACATTCATGAGTGCGTTTAAATCACTACTGATAAATCAATTAATAAATGTTTATAATTGAACATTTAATAATAAAGATTATAAGAGTAATTATTTGATTTTAAGATTCAACAGATTACTAGTGAAGGGCAATGGAATGGTGGTGTTTGGAGTTATTGTCTGTGCTATCACACTCAAAATTTTGGTGAATGTTCTACGAATATTAACGAAACAATTAAAGGCGTTTTGAAAGAGTCCCTCCACATAAAAAAACTTAACAAATGTTCTTAATGAAGAAATCATCATGAATTTTAATTGGTTTCTATGTGCTTGTTCCAAACAATTAATACCAGATATAACAGTATGTATACGGACTTTGGTGAATGCATATTCTAAAATATAAAATCACTTCACTTGAAATTCCTTTCGCTTTCTCTTAGTTCAGAAAACCATTTTTCTTGAATGCAAGTGAATATGAGTCGAGTTTGAATTTCACGAGAGAAATTATAGCCTGTGCCGCTTGTTGCACGTTTCTTTTAACCAATCATGTAGGTATCACTTGCCATTTTAATGTATGTTGTTAAAGTCTATCTAGAAACAAAGCGAAGTAATAAATTAAAATAGTTCATTTATTTTACATGTAAGCGGTACACGATTTTGTATGAAATACATAAAAGATTTTGAAACTAGTTTTAGGATATACCGCTTGCATACTATAGGTTTACAACGTAAGTTATTTATGAATAGCTCCTAATCCGTTAACAATGGGACGTACCTGTTCTTGAGGTCTAAACTAAAGATCATAGGCGTGTACATAGGACAAAAAAATTACGATTGCGTTTTATTGAAAGTAATTTTAAACATATCATTGTAATTATAAAACACATCGTTTGTTAGAAACTATTTTATAGAGTTTAAAAATTTAAGATATAATAAAATATAGCAAGAACAAACTAAATTTATAGGAAAAATAATAAATATATAATTTTAAAATACAGTTATTCTGAAAATTCATCTGTTTCTTCAGAAGAAGTATCATTTGACCGTATTGAAATTACAATAGGCTCTATAGTAACTTCTATCAAATTGTCAAGTTCCCACATTTTTGTTCCTCTTTCATTACGTGTTCTATACACTTTTTCCATTTTTCCGCAGTCACATTACTTAAAGAAGTCATTAAAAGTTGTCTCGCTACTGCACCCTTCACCTGCACCCATATTAATTCTATAGGGTTTAATTCACAATGGTATGACGGTAAGCGTAGAACAAAAATATCACGTTTTGCTGCCATTTCGTGAACTGCATATCTTTTAAACTTTGTCCTAACACCTTGTACTAGACTTAGTAGTTCTCTTTTTACCATATTATTTTCGAAAGCAATATTTTTTGAGGAAAGTCATTCCATTATAACGTGTTTTTTCCAGAAAGTTGTAGGTAAACGTTCGATTTGTCTGGAATGGTAGCTGGCATTGCCCATAACAATTACGGAACCCTTTAGGATTAAATCTAACATTTGTTCAAAATATTCCTCAAAAACATCCCCATTCATATCCTTGTGGTAATCACCGGTATTTTTCGATTCAAATAGCAGTAAACCTCCCTCTACAAAGCCTTCGTCACTTCTTATATGGGTAATAATTAAGCGTCGCCCTTTTCCTGAAGGAAGTCTTAAACCTGTAGATAATCCTTCTAAAAAACCCTGTCGTCCACTGGTTACGGTTTTGTCTTGCCACATTTTCCCCACAGTATAACCTTCATTTACCCACGTTTCGTTTAAATAATAAATTTTCTTGCCTTCAGAACGTAATTTAGAGATATTTCGTAGGTAATTTCTTCTCCAACATACAATTTCTTCCTTATCAATGAGAGCTCATTTACTATTCATTTTTCCCCATAAAAAAATCAATTCGTGCGAAACTTGCCACAACATAGTTCTACTTAAATTAGGTATACCCTTCAGGACTCAATGCCATTCCAATGAAACTCAATACTGCAGCGTAAGTACACCTTATGATATACCGATATGATATGACAATAATCATTAGTTAGGCTATCGTTATAATTACATACCATATTTCTCCACTAATTATATCATGAACATCACATTAAAATCTATTAATAGAGGTCATTCCAAATACAGTACATACTTTCTAGTTCAATTATTTGTAATTAATTAGTTAAGATTCCTAAAAATGCGATCGATAATAATATTAGCAATTTCTGATAAACAAGGTGATTCACTAGTGGCAGCCAAAAATAAACCCACGTATTATTTGATAAAAAATTTAAATTGGGTTTTATATAAAGTTTTTATCAGGAAAGCTTCGTTAAAAAGTTACAGGGTGGTAAACTTAAAAAAATTTAAATTTGTTAGAATATCTCAAAACTAGTGACTATAATAAACCGAAATGTTTAGACAAACCTATGAGTCAAATTTCAGTTTATTACAGTTAGTAGTTTATACCATTGCATGGAAGTAGGTGGAGGTCAATTTGAACATTTAATAAGATAAAATGTGTCAAAATAATTAATTAATGATGAAAGGTTCACATCTTCTACATTTTTAACCCCCTTTTCAAAAAAGTATCAATACATCGGTACGCCATTGGAATCTGTTAAACATTTTGATTTATTACTTCACTTCGTTTCTGAACAGACTTCACACCTTCAATTGACTAACGCAAATCAGATGATGTCAATAAGTGTTGAAAAAAAATTACACGTTTTGTAAGATTTTTGCTTGTTATGAATATTAACTTATTAAATGAAAAAGTAAGAATTTGAATTAGTTCTTGTAAAATATGAATTTTAACTACATGAATTGGTAGTTAACAAGTGAGTACTTTTCAATTTGGACTTTTTTTTGAATAGGTACTGCTTTATTTTACAAATTTATATCAAAAATATACAAAGTGGAAAAGTGGTTAGTGATGGAAAATTCACACGTTCTTAAATGTAATTACACTAACGACTAAAAACATCGGTAAAAATACTTACCATTTAACGCAGGTGGTATTTGCCCACAAAATGTTAATGCCAGTGACAAATCAATCGTGTCTTTTTATAAAAAATCTATAATTACAAACTAAATGTTGCATATGAAATCCAACATCGTTTGTGCGAAATTAAAAAAAAATCCTGTCAAAGTAAAAGGGTATTCCATTTGCAGTACTTGGCGCTAACCAGCTTGCTCTTCTGCATCTTCCAAATCTTGGATCAGTACATGAACCATGCGAATTTCATCTAGATCCATTATGAATGTTTTATCAATTTGATTTTCTCCTACTACGACCAACAGAAAATAATTTTTCACGATGTTGAAGGAATAGAAAGTAAACATTTTTCAAGAATACCAACTTTATGTTTTCAAGAAAATTTTTGTCATTCTCATGAGAAAATAATTCCCTACAATTCTAGAATAGTGGCCCAGGGCTATAAAATGTAATGATATTTTTAAAAATGGTGTTTGAAAAAAGAAAAAATATAAAATAACTATGTTTTTTAAAACTTTTACGTAATATATGTTATTTTCTATTTTAGTAAATTTTTAAACATATAAAAATGCAATTTGTTACTTGAAGAATATAATTACTTTTTTCAAAATGCTAACTTTTTTTTTATGTTTGAATTTGTACAATCGGCAAAAAAAGGATACTGACACATTTCATTTATAGTTTAAGCAACTAAACTTACAATGTAATTCAAATTGATAAATTTGGCAACAAAACGAAATGGGTATAATGATAGAGAGATGTGTTTATAAAATAGGCGTGTTTTGGTGTATTTGTGTAAACCTGATAAAATATTAATTAATGTTCTGTTCATAAGAATAGAATGTTGTATTCCTAGTTGTTTTAATTTTATAACTTATAATATATTTAATATTTATATTAATGTTTCTTATTTTTAATTAGTTAGTAATTGGGTAAAGGAAATTTTTGTTTTTGATCTCGCACCACAACGCATTTCTCATTGTTTAATACCGACAAATTCCAAATTGTTATTTAAAACTTGAAATTGGTTGATCGCCAAGATCCTATAGATATAGATATCATGTTATTTCTTAAGAACACTTTCTTCGTTATATTCCAAAATTCTAGCTTCTGATCTTTTATTTTGCAATACGAAGATTAAAAATACATAGTATCCTTCAATTAGTTCAAAAACGTAAAGGGTTATTCTTATCATAAAAATATAGTTGAAATGCAATTGAAAAGAATTTCAAACAAAATGAACATCGGAAACTGTTACAACTACACTACCTTTAGCAAGGTGGAGTTCTTTTTCTTCTATCTGATTTAATCGAACTATTAGTAAAGCAACATAAATGATTTCATTTTTGATACTTTTATGAAGGACGTCGTTCTCAATTGAAACTAAAAAGTGATAGAAAAGATCAAAAATTTTAGAAAAAGTATGAAAGTATTAGTCATTACAAAGGTATTCTGGCGAGTACAAGTTTGTTTTATTCTTTCAATGTTATTGTAATCTAATGACGACAATTTTGTATAGTTACTACGATGTTTCATTAAGTTTTGTATTAGACAATTGCGATCCATCATTTGGTTTATCGGGAACAAGAAGGTGCAGTAATACACGTCCACTGTACACTCCACGCAGAAGTGGAAGACAGTCTATGTTAATATAGACGGAGCGGACGGAATGCAGTTATAGTGTACTACACAAATAGGAATGCTTTAAAAATTGAAGACATTAACTGTTTCCGACCTACAAAAAAATTCAAATTCTAATTTACAAAAATATTTTCTAGGTTATACAATTTTTCACCTTGTTTCTAATGTTGACTCCTCTTGAACGGGATATTAAGGCATATCTTGCAATTTGGCAATGCAATAAAAAATATTTTGGTAATAAATAAACATTCAATGTGTTCATCGGTAGTAATTGCATAAAATTGTCTTCATTCATTAACTACCGGACCTCCCCTAGAAATAAATTACAAACATGTCTAATACTGAAAACATAGTCTAATACCATCTCTAACACTTGTACAAGTTTTGCTGACCTGCCTTTTATGTTTCATGAAATATTAATTTTTCAGTAGATTCAAATTTTCGCAAAACTTGGTAGTAGAAGACGTAAAATTTTATGCGGAAACCAAAAATAAAATAAAACTGGGGCATTGTATACAAAATAACATAATTGGTATCCACTTCCGGTATAACTGGAAGCGACACCGCCATGAAAATGTTAAAAGTAGACCATGTCCATTTCTATAAAGTTACAAGTTTTAGGCTGAATCGAGTTTTTCGTTCTCATTATTCGTCTAACATGCTATCATCGAGACACACCCTTATTTGTGGAAAGTAAAATGCTCCTGTTTACTGTTAATAATAACAGAAGTATGTCGACTCGATTTGCAAATATCCCCAGTACTCCAAGGCATACCACACTTTTTAAAACTAGTGCGCATTACAGATTCATAATTTTATATAACAAAGTGTTAAAAGACTTACAATCAATTTTAAATGTAAATTTGTTCAATAAGAAACTGAAACGTCACTTTACTGATTCGTCCTTAACAATCAATAAATGAAAAAAAATATTTAATGTTATAATGATTTTACAAATCTAAATAAATCTATATGATAATAATAATATTTATTGGCCAACAGCGAATATAAAAAAAAAATGATGCATGACTTTTGTTCTAAACTTCCTAAAAAGTAATTTATCCTCTGGAGATGCATTTTGAGTAATGAATTAGTAAAAATTATGTCAAAGTGCAGAAAACTCAACCTGACCGTTTGAAGTCATTCTCCGAAATCTTTTAAAAACCCTAAGAATCATAAACTTTAGCTAGTTACGAAAAGTAAAGTAAAGTAAGAGAAGTAAAAATTGCCTAGTTATAAATAGAGTGTTGAGTGTAATATACAGTATGTCCTAGGATAGATGTAACAAACAGTGGAAAGGATAAGAAACTTTTCAATTTTTGAATATTTAGCGGATGGGTCCTAATTTTTGTAAAACTAAAGTATACAAAAAATTAGTTGATTTCTTGTTATACAGAGTATACAAACAAATCGCGATCAAGAAAGGTTGTTTTCAAGAAACGTTATTTTCGTTCCAAATTTGAGTAATATAACAGTATATGTCGGTATAAACTCTTTGAAGCACTGTAAATACCATTTTAACTCAAAAGTAACTGTTTTTTTTTTGGCTACACTTAAATGTGCGTTAATCAATCTGAAGCAAAAATCACAACGTTTGACACAACGGTAAAATTCTAAATAACCTATTTTTTTCATAGCCTACTTTAAATTTGTTGCATAGTTCAAAATAAAATTAATTTTGCACTGTTATGTTTTTCAAATTTGGAACGAAAGTATAGAATTGCATACTGATCAACTTTTCTTAGTTCAATTTTTAGGTATCTTGACAAATGACACATAATTAATTTATTTTTTGTATACCTACCTTAGTTTTAAAACAAGCAAGGCCCTTCCGCCAAATCTCATTCAAAAATACAAAAAGTTCTTGTCAAATTCCACCTATTGTTACATCTATCTTGGGATGCACAGTATATTAAAATAAAAAATGATTAAATCATTAAGTTTTGTTATGGAAGCTTACTTTAATTTAAACATTCATTTTCTTCGCCGGCAAAAACTAGAAAAAGCTTATCAAGACGTTAACTCACAACTGCTTTAATTTCCGCCAAATTTTCAAATTTGAAGGTGCTTTACCAGAATATTTTTCATTCACAAGGGTGACAATGTTAGCATTTTGTAAATAAATTTGATTTCTTACATCAATAAAAACTATATAAAATATTTTAACAAAAAAGAAAATTTCGTATAATATACATTTTTCGTTTTGTATGATTTAATTCATAAAAATTATTATCGAAGCGCAACAGATGATATTGGTCCTAAATATGTAATAGGGACAATCTTTTTGTCAGAAACACCACTGATCTTCAGTTTCAGCCATTTTTGTCAATAATTTATTTTAAATGACAGTATAAGAATACTTTGAATAATAATTCAAATACTATTTTTGATGTCAAAGGTTTTTGTGACTAGCAACATTTGTCTTGGGCTTAAAAGTGTCATAAAACTGGCATTTCACATTACAGAGATGTTCAAACTTGGATTAATTTAATTAAAATGTTGAAAAGACTTTTTCTTCATGATAATGACAATTTCTTAAAAGCAATTGAGATGATTTCCACATTTATCAAGTTATCCTTGAGCATGTTAATCGGGAGGAAAAATTTCAAAACCGTTCATAAAGGTTCACAAAGAATGCCAAATTATTTAGGGAGTCAAATTCAAAACTAGCTAATAGATTTATTGTCTTGTAGAGTAAAAAAATTAATGTTACAATATCGCCCGTGTTTCATAATACTTTTGAATTGTTCCAGGTTGTACACCAGATACCATTCACACTGAACAAATAATTGTTCTTCTAAAATATGTGAGATTAAACAACGGAAGTAAAAAAGTCAAAATTAATGAAAGTTATACAAATAACTATTTTGAACAGAATTATTAATTAAACATTAATGTCTTTTCAAGACAGATTTGAATTAATGTCGAGTTTTAATAATTTAACATTTCGTGAAAAAATAAATAATTGCAATGTACAATTAAAATTGGGAAAAACAAAAAAAAAAAATCTATTCAAAAAAACGATTTATTTAATGAAATCAAAGTACTTAAACTTTTTTCTATTTCAAAAGATTTCAAAACTCATCAGATATGTTGCAATATATTTTTGAAAACAATTTAATCTCAACCTTTCCCAATTGAACAATTTCTTTAAGAAATCTTCTTACTCTTCTTGTGCTAGTGGTATCAGGTGAACGTTTATTTTCTAAAGATCTACAGTGTTGCAGGAAATGTTGTCGGGATTAGCGATTTTCTCAATAGAATGTGAATTTGTAGACACTATTAACACGAAAGAATTTACTACAATTTAAGTAGAAAAGTTCATTTTTTTAAATTTTCAGTTGTTAATGTATATTTATAACATATTAATACATATACGTATATTAATCTTACCTAAAACTGTTTTATTAATAATGTAAAATATTAACTATAGTACAGAGTGGTGCCTTTAAGAACGGGTCATAGGTTAATGGTTTTGGTATCAAAATCAAGCTAAAATTAGTCCGTATAGCTGTTGCTATTAGGAGTCAGCTGAATTTCACGTTGTTTTCAAAAATTTGTCAATAAAAATAAAAGTAAGTTTTGATAATGAAAGAAAAATAGTATTGGGTTGCCAAAACAATCAACATTGCTATGTTTTGATAATAAGGCTGAAAGGAAAGTCATTAATAAGCAAATAAAAAGCTTTATTCCCAAGGAACAGCTTCGAATGATATTAGAACTAAATTAAATAGGAAGGTTACAATAAATAAACATCAAAAATTTATTAATTTTATCGATGAATTTTCAAAAAAGACCGTGTAATTCAGATGAGGAATAATTATATAAAATAATATAATATTAACATTAAAGTATTCTAGAATACATCTGGTTATAATCGTAAATTTACAATACCGGCCACTAAAACGTAGAAAACTACTGTAACAAGCAAAAATTTCTAATATGCTACAATGGTCGGAGTCAGTGTCATCGTACGAAAATTCTGTCCAAAATTCGACCCGATTTTCAAATTTTGGACCTTTCTGAGTCAGAAAGTACCATTGTACTATTTATGAAATTATGGTTTTGGAAAAATCCTAACAATTAGGATTGTATAAACTTAAAATGGGATGTTTATATATATCGTATTTATATAAAACCTGAAGAAATTCAAACTGATCAACTAGATGTCTCTAAAGATAAATTTATAGTAAGTTGACATTTGACAATTGATTTTGTATTTACATCTAACAGTTATAATAAGTATATAATGGGTTCAGTGTAGTTACTTTTTTCCACGAGTATATATAATACACAAAATAATATTGCTTTCCAGTTACCTGGCAAATACAAACATTTTCTAAATACTTTATACAATTTGAGATTGTATTCAAGTTGATTTCAAATAAAAAAAACGCATCTAATAAATAATTTCAAACTCTCATCATGTTGTTACGTTTTCATTGAGTGACTCAATCAAAGGTAGTATTGCAGAAGACAACGAAAATCGCTTAGAAATTGCAAAAAAATAATATTAGCAATTTATGTTGGTCCAAATTTGATGACATCTGTCAATAATTGTCAAACAAGACGATTTTCTTTTGCGAATCGTCAGTTTGAAACACGAATGTGACTCGAAAAACTGGGTTTGCATTAAAAATCTTATTGTCTTCACAAAGCAATAAATAAAACCGTATATTGTTTTATAATAAAAGGTTTGATTTATGATCTTCCTCGATGCATATCATGTTTAAAATATAATACGTAACAAAAACAAAGAACAGCAAATTCGAATTATAAAAATGTACTCCGTTAATTTTACACGTGCAATTATTATGACGGTTTTTATTAATCGAAACAATTGTAAATGGCGTTGAAGTTTAAGTATAGATCAATTATATTGCAATTCATCTATTATTAATGAGACTACCAATCAATCTACAATGCAAAAAGGCAGACATGTTTATTGCAACGGTTATAAATAAAATGGTATGAGTTGAAAACAAAAACGGACCGATACGCAGCAGTAGAGGTTAAAATTTTTTTTATTCAATAGAAAAAGAAAATTTATACCGTGCGAACGAGAATGAAAACAAAGATAACAGTTCTTTTACAACTGTCTTTGACACCGAGCAATTTCGATGATAATTTTCAAGGCACACGCAAAAACCAGATAGCTCTGAATTTTATAAGGCACTTAAAACTGTCCTGCAAGATCGCACATCACTCCTGCAAAAAGGAAACTAATATATGAGAAGTAGACTCGATTCCTTGAAAGGGATTTTGCATTCTCGTACTTTAAAATACAAATGTATCCAGTTTATTAATAGTGATCTGGAAAATGGATAGAACACATTTTTCACACGATAAAAATGTAAGGATTTTTTAATTAATTGTCTATTTAGTTGCTCAATCAACAAATAATCAAAGAACTTCTTCTTAATCAACTATAATTTATATAACTTTCTCAAAAATGTTAGACTGCGTTTCTTCTTGTTTATGCGCTATACGTATGGGACTGTGATTGATGTACGAATTTCTTCAAAATCTCAAAACTATAGTCCAGCGTGTAATATATTTATCGCTACTGTTTAAAGAATTTCAGATATAAATTTTATTAGCATCCATCTTACTGTACTGTGAGCGTGGGAACGTTCAGTATTGTCACAAATATTCTTGCCGTTTAGGAACCATCGGATTCCATCGACGCGCTTGTCATTAACTGAGATTCGTTCGGCCACATTCAAGCCGGTTCACAGAGAAGTTTCTTCTTGTTGTTTTATTTTCAACTGCAACTTTCATTGCGTAACCATGTTGATTATCTCTTCAAACAAAATTCTACTTTCAATCATACTTTTTTGTGCTTCAGAATATCTGTGTCCAATCAACTTTCAATATTACAAAACAGCGTGGCAAATATCTTTATAAACGCAGTTAAAATTTAATTACGAACGTTAAACAATAAGTAATAACACAAAAACGTTTTCTACCCACATTTAATTAACTATTCAGTTACAAAATAATTACTTATTAGTCGAATCAAAATTTAAAAAAGATTCTGTATGACGAACGTAGAAAATGATCGAATTTGTACCTAATTTAATAGATTTTCTATTGTCGTTTCGTAAAACCATTCCTTGACTATTATTGCAAAACAATTTATAAATTTTATAGACGTTTTAATCGTCCTTCACTACTTTTTTTACATTTTTTTCCTTGCAGTGTGTAACCTTATATATTATCATATAGAATTTAGACGTGCGTGGCATCTTTAATTTTATTCCAATGCTTTGCAATCGTTTTCGGGTAGTAAGAGCGACATATACGCAGTCAACAGCTATTAAACGTCAGAAACGATTATTTCAAGTAAAACGGGAAAGAAAGAATGCGTCGAACATCGTAAAAAATCAATTAGTGTTTGTCAAAAGCATCCTGAATATTAAGATAACAGATGAAATTTCTACCAGTAAGTACTTGCTCTCAATTAGAATTCAATAAACTTAATGGATAAGGCATACTTTAATAAATATTTGTTTGGATCGCATTCTTACATGTAGGTACAAATCACATTTTGAAACGATCTTTTATCGAATAACTAAAGTTATTCTGCACATATCAAATGCTTTAATAAAATTTATTTTAATGTGTTTTTCCTGCAGTATTTTTATGAGATACTATGCGTTTCCTGTGATTTCCTCTCATAAGGTGTTTCTTGTCAGAGTATGGCTAACCCTTCCATGATTTAACAGCAACCGATACGTAGAGATATCATAATTTTTCGTATCATTAGAGAAACCATCAATAACATGAGTGTTAACATTGTGAAGTTTGAATAATCATCATCTAAGTATTAGTTAGCTCTCGTCTTCCTTATGTGCGAAAAGGTACATATTGTCGCGGACTTTTTTTGGTATAACTATACTTGTATCATTTATATTCACTTATTCGAGGTGTTTTCAAACTTATGCAAACAAATTTAGGAGATCATTCTTCATTAAGTAGGGATCTTTCCTATAATTTTTTTTCTTAAACTCACTACCTGCTGAGATAGACTACCTCGGTCGAAAAAACAAACAGCCATTTTGGCATAGTAGTGAATGTGAATTTCAAAATCAATGCTTATTAAGTCAAAGTAGCGGCGCGACGTGCTACTTATTGCTGCATCCTTGAATCCCATCAATTTAAGGGAAAAAACTAAAGATACAAAAAGTTTTTAAATAACGCAGAAAATGTAATGCATGTTTTCAAATTTAAAAATTCCAACGTAAAAAAGTTTTAACAAAAATATTAAGAGAAGTTACAAAACCCTGATTGTTTTAAAATATTTAAAAAATAGACTTTTGTGAGTGTTCTCACATGCAAAAGTTTACGTCTCTATCTTCACCCATTCAAAAAAAACAATTTTAATCAAACCATTTGATAGGGTGTAACTCAGCAAGGAGTGAGTTTAAGGAACAAATTTATAGGAAAGGGCCTATCTTAATTTTCGATGAAGATTCACCTCCTAAATGCATACGTTTGGAAACACTCTGTATACAACTTTTGCACAAAAATTGTGATGTTTACTTATAAAATACAGAATACATATAAAGTTTGTAGATTTTATTTATTTAGTCGTATCGTACATTTTAAATATTGTATTGTGATGTAAGTATTATGTTGGTGCCCCAGAAGATCAGTATAAACCTGTACAGTGTGGTGACGAAACCGTGTGCAATTGTGGATTGGTTCGTCTTGGCGAAGCATTTGTTTCAAGGTTTAGGAAAACCACTAAAACTTAAACATGCCAACCCTTACCCACCTTAGTATTCATATGTAATAATATTAACCAAGTGTGTAAACATTATTGAAGGTAAATAAGAACATAAAATATAATAGTACAGCCATTGCATGACGACTCATACCGTTAGCGCCGTCACGACAATGACGGAAAAAAAGTAAGTTAAAAAAATAGCAAAACAATCTCATCTCCACAGTGTGTTCCTGTAAAAGTAAAATATCGACCCTACTTCTGAAACAAATATTAGGCAAGAAATCTGATTTGTCCTTACTCAACACCAATTTGCAGAATATTTGTTGTATGCCCTATATTAGTATGTGATTGTGTTTTGTGAAATAGTGTTGTACATTTTTTTCTAATTATCCGGGAGGGTCTTGATGACCAGGTCCGAAAACCAATGTGGTGATTCTCAGAAACAACATGTTTTTCTTGTTGACCATGTAGAAGTGTAAGGTACTGATCACCTTCCATATTTTATATTTGCACCAAAAACCCCTAAAAACACACACAAAAAAATCTAACGAAAATACGTTTTGACGTTAATATAAAGCAATATGTTATTATTATTCAATATATTTGTAGATTAAAGCAGTATAGTGTGTAACTATGTATGAGTGTAACTGGAAATATTTTAACTGTAAAATCCTAAACTCAAAATATTAGGATTTAACCCAAACCACTTAAATAAAAGGTGGAATTGATAAAAATTAGGATTTTCTTATAAGTAATTGATTATAAGTATAAGGTTTTACTGATCGATAAATGGTACAAGTAAAAGCAAATCCTTATTTTCATATTAATAATGAAATGCTTTTCTTTATAAGGATTTGCTTCGAATCTATTATTTTGAATTCAATCTAAAACTAAAAGTCAAGTACCTTCTACAAAAGAAAAAAAAAGACAGAGCTCTGCAGCACATACGAGGATGTATTGATATCTAGTTAGCCTAGACCAGTTCCTTGCATAAACAAAATATTGCGTTACTATAGCAACAAGCAATAACTTATTAGAAGTGTCAGTGTAAAGTTTGACGTCAAAAAAGTAAACCAGAGTCACGCAATAAATTAAATGAAAAAAGATGTCCACCGAAATTGTGAAAATCGAAAAATTGAAGTATCGAGCCATCATCAATTACCTGTATTTAAAAGGGTTAAGAGGTAAGCAGATTTACGAAGATATGCTTAATACCCTTGGTGATCAATGTCCTTCGTATGCGACCGTCAAAAATTGGAATGCAAGCTTCAAAAGAGGTAAATTTTCCATTGAAGATGATGACCGATCGGGAAGGCCAGTTTCTGTGTCAGTCCCCGAAAATATCGATGCAGTTCATGACATGATTTTATCAGACCGTCGAATTGGGCTAAAACGGATATCTGAAGCACTAAATATTTCAAACGAACGCGTTCATCATATGGTTCACGTCAATTTGGACATGAGAAAAATTGCTGCAAAATAGATCCCCAAATGTTTGAATGTTGACCAAAAGCGTGCAAAGGTAAAAGCATCGCGTTCGATCTGTGCTCGATTTGAAAACGATGTAGACTTCTTAAACCGAATTGTTACTATGGATGAGACTTGGGTACATTTCTACGATCCAGAAACAAAGCAACAATCGATGGAATGGCGACACTCTGGTTCTCCAAGACCTAAGAAGTTTCGTGTCCAAAATCTGCTGGAAAAGTTCTTGCTTCAGTTTTTGGGATTGCCATGGAGTAATCATGATTGATTTTTGGATAAGGGTAGAACAATAACTGGAGATTACTATTCGACATTACTGACCACTCTACGGGAAAATATTAAAGAGAAAAGACGCAGGAAAACAACCAAAGGTGTTTTTTTTTTGCAGGACAACGCCCCTGCACACAAAACCCAAAAAAAGGGAATACAGAACACCTAACGATCCACCAAGAAAAAAGTTTAAAAAAAAAATGGTTTGCAAAGTCTAGAAACATTTTTTTTAGGTCTAGAGACGTTGCAGGTTCGCTGTAATAAATGTATCCAATTAAGAGGAGAATATGTTGAGTAATAAAATATTTTGACATTGAAATTTTATTTGGTTCTATAGTAGGCTAAGAATTTTTCAATATATCCTCGTAGAAAGGGAATTGCACGATAAACTGGGAAAAACATTAAATAAAAATAAACAATAAATAAAATTAATAATTTAAAAACTTGTATTAAAAAAAAGACAGACAAAAATGCCACGGGCAATAAATAAATTATCTTAAAGGCGACTGAAAATATACTAAGTGACATAGAAAGAAGAACACCTAGTAATAATGAATTTATTTGAACAATTTTTGGTATACTAGTGTATACAAATTAGATTAGTAAACGATCACAATTTGATAAAATTAAACTGTTAACTTCTTCAAAAACTTAATAATGTGTTGCTCCACCATGATGTCTTGTGCACTCATTAACACGTCTGGGCATACTTCTAATGAGGTGATCGATTTCTTCTTGAAAGGTATCTCATCCCATGCTCATCTGTAACTGATGCTGCTAAAGCCGCTAGAGTTTGGCAGGGAGGTAAATTAAATAATCTTCTTCCCATAATATCCCAAACGTGCTCGATGGGCGAAAGATCAGGTGATCTTGGTAGCCAAGACAACAAAGCAATTTGATTGGCCTCAAAATGAACCAAAAAACCCTAGCAACATGAGGCGTTGTCTTGTTGAATGTGCTGTTAGGGGATGGTCTGAACATAAGGTACAATATGGGGTCTACGACCTCCTAGGATGTAGCCTGCAGCGGTCTGTTACTCTAATGAAGACCAAAGGTGACCTACTTCCAATAGAAATAGCTCCCATACCATAACTCCAACTGTGTGGTGCACATGCCTATTCACAGAAAATTGGGGATCTTGTCTTTCACCGCGCCGTCTTCTCACCCTTGCACGACCGTCATGCATACCCAAACAGAATCTGAATTCATCACTCAAGACAAGACAATTGAATTCCATTCTTGGTCCCAATTTGCCCGTTCTCTACACCACGCTAGACGAGTAACGTCGATGCTCTGGAGTCAGTGGCAGCACAAAAAGGGGACGGTATGAAAAGAGCCCAAAGGTTCTTATCCGTCTATAAACGGTTCGCATCCCAATCGGTCTTCCATGTTCTTCAAACCACTGGTCCGCAATCGCCCGTGTAGAAGAGAAGCGGTCCCGTAAAGCCAATAGTCTAAGACGGCGATTTTCGCGTTCTGTGGTTCTTCGACGACGTACTGTACCTCTCGCTCTTCGTGTACGGCCCTTTTGGTTCCATGCCCGAACACAGACTGCCACAGTGTTTAAACTCCGTTGCGTTCTAGCGGCTATATCTCTCATAGACAAACCATCAGCCTCACGCAATCCCACAATTCTACCCCTATCAAACTCGCTTAATTGCCGAAAATTATGGCGTCTTCGCACTGGAGGCATTGTGATTGAATTAAAGAAGCTCTTTGAAATGCAATTTAAATCGCTTAAATGACAACTGTACTTACAAATGCTTAATTCATTGTTTTAGGGCTACTTAATCGTAAGTGTTTTTGAATGAGGTTAACAAAACAACCGCTAGGGCAATATGGCTGAAAAACTGATCGTTTTTTATCTTAATATAAACAAATATATTCCCAAAAAAAAATTACAAAATATTCATTATTACTGGGTGTTCTTCTTTCTATGTCACTTAGGATATAATTTATGGCATAATATAGGGAGGGACTGGAAATAATCCAGTTTTCACAAAAATATCTGGAGCCTCGGAAGTAGGAGTTTCAGGCATTTCAGATGAAAGTAAGTCCGAGTAAATCTTTAATCAAAATATTTTCATACACAAATTTTAAAGAACCAACAGAGGAATATACTCCACCCCCAGTCAAATAAACTGTACTATCACCGTCACCAACCAGCAACAGACTTTGTCTTAAAGGAGAAACGTCATAGACAAAAAACTTTTAAATTCCCACCAATCCTGTTGGAACTAGAAATATTACCACTAAAGAAAAAAAAACTTCAAAATTATATAAGTGTTTCTGCAAATAGTGCTAGTGGCAATTTTTCGTATGTGGAACAAAATGAATTGTTTTAGACGTAGACTTCTGTTTGTTGTTTAATTTTTGTTATTACAAAAAAAATTATTATATTATTTTTTAAATTAATTATAATAACAATTGCCTGTGAATTATTGCGTTGTCGTTTAGTTTCAATTATGACTCTTTTATTTAGTAACCAATTGAAATCTATTTCTTGAGGAGTAACAGAATTTCTGAAAGGGATCATGAGACAATTTTGTATTGATTATCTATACCTTGATTATCTAGTAACATTTGCATTCTGCGACATATGGTGCTATTCTTCTAGATTCGACTGTCATGCACAGAACCTGGCCATTCAGCAGTGACCCTTGTGTATTCTTCATTGGCATTACAAGTAGGTTGTATATTAATGCTGGGAAATTTTTTCAGCAAATGAACTTATCGCTGTGTAGACTTTGCACAAGTTTTTTTTATTTTGATATACGTACAGTCTAAAACATCAATAGCTGTTGGAAATTGGTACGTATCTAGGCAAGATTTCTTTGCGGTATTTAGGTCTTGAACTTGAGATGGTGAAATGATTCATATGTTGGTTTTTTGCACAATTTGTCAGTTTCATATCTCACCTTGTTTCACAAAGTAGATCACTCAGGTCGATGTCCTCCGCAATACCAGTTTGAAGCCCTGAATGCAAAAAACTTATTTATACACACAACTTAATTTGTTTATACTCGCACCACAAACTTCAAAGTTTACGAAAAGGTTTTGTTTAATTTCAGGTGGCCTATCCTATGTGTATGTACAAAAACTACAATAGATTTACTTGGATCAGACATATATCTTAAAAATATCTTCATCTTGGTGTTTACGTTGAGATTTCCTCTTCTAGTCTCCCCAGTCACGTTTTGAAAATATTCTGTAAACTTTTTTCCAGTCGAAATCGAAATAATTTAACAAAATCTTGAAACCGCGGATCTTGACGACGTTCTTTGTACATTTTGATATTACGTACCGAAAAAAACATCTTTAAACTTTTGAATTTAAAATGCATGTCAGCGCATAAGGAAGCGTCAAAGGAGATTTGCAGTTTTTTAAGGATTTGCTTATGTAGATAAGTAAAAGGTCATTTTTATTACTTTGGAGGTCAGGAAATCTTTATACTTAAATAGGAAAAAGCAAAACCTTATACTTACATAAAAGTAGATATTTTTATTAATATAGGTTTAAGCATTTGCTGTGTAAACTGTAAGTAAAAGCATATCCTTATTTTTATTAATTCCACCCAAAATGTGGCTCCTTACTGAGTTACAGGGTGTTTTATTCAATAATTTAAAAACTAAGTGTACCTAGTACGTTAAATCTATTTGACGTATCATTTTCATATGTGGCAGGAGGTTTATGTACTAAACACCCTACTGTTAAATAAAGGTTTCTGGCTTCTGACAGAGGCAAGTGATTTTTGGACCCGTCCGACAATCTACGATATTGGCGAAATTGCCATTTTAACAGAATTTTTTATTACCCAATACTTTATTTTAAAATAAGTTACTCTTCCTTTGTAACGATAAAGTCGTTATTTTTTGAGATATTTAAAGTCAAACATAAACCTACACAGTTGTCTGATTTTAATGTGTATTAGTTATGTCAATGAGTTAAATGTCAATGAGGTATTAACAAGCAAACATAATTTGTATTTAACATTTAAAACAAATTTTGAATTGCCATTCAAATTGGGTGGTAATTTATAACGGCCCAACAAATTGTCTCCAATTATAGCACTATACATTAATCACATATTCGCGTTGAAGATTCCGTGGCGTGTAAAAGTAGATTCGTCAGTAAAAAGAATGTTTTCAATGAAATTACGATTTTCATTTCCTTTATTCAACATCCATTGATTTTTTGTCTGTAGTACTCAAAAAACTGAAGAGTGGCTTACTCCGCTTATTGCTGATAAATGAGTGCTTAGGTTAGAATATACTAAAATATCAATATTCTGATCAACATTTAATTTTTTAGGTCGTCCCACACGACTTTTAGGCTTAAATTTTCTTGTAATCGACTAAAAATGTTACTGAAAGTTTGACGATTGGTTTGAACTCTGTTTGGATACATTTCTCGACATCTTCGGGAAGCAGCAAGACAGGAACAATTTTCTTGTGTTCATATCTCGCATTTCAAGATTAATAAAATTCTTGTGCTGTAGATTTTCACTTAGCATTTTAAATTTCACAACAATCAGTCCCTTTAGTCAAAGTAACTAACAGCAATGACAGCATCCTACTAGATTGAAACGATAAATTCAGTCCAGAGTAAACTACCCACTACATTCGTACAAACTCTAAAACCAATAAATTTTACCTCTTTATAATATTAGTATAGATATGATGTTGTATTTTGATTTAAGTGGGGTTATCCTATAAATAAATAAATATTAAATGTAAGGGTATTAACAATACCTTCCTTGAATTCCACCATCAGAATAAATTGTTCTAACTGCTATTAGTACGATACCACGTCTATACGCTGATAAGGTTTTCGAGATTTTTTTTAAATGGAGCAAGACAGAGGCTACTCAGAATTAAGTGTTAGTTATGTATGCGTTTTGTTAATATAGGTAAATATTTTGAAAAATTCGTGCAGAGAGGCAAAAAATTAGTCCAAATTTTAAGAGTTAGTAATGTGTCCAGATAGTTAGAATCACAGACAACGAGACGATTTCGGAAACAATAATTCCTCGGAAAACAGGGTGTAGGGCGATAAACCACTAACCCTTAAAACATTTAAGAAACACTAATATAAATTTGCAACAAATTATACAAAGATCATGGATTCGTGAAAGTGCCCTCTATTGAATATCATGCGAAAGAGATGCTGGAAATGGCCCCCTTCGGCTTCAATACAATCATCTACCTGCCTCATCATTGAATTCCGCACTCTCCCAGGGATATGGAATTAAGCTAATTTTATTTTTTTTTCTCAATAACGATGTATCTAACGAAAAAAACTGAAGAAACCTTTTTGTTTTAGAATTGAAAGAGTAATCTATTATTAGTTTCATTTTGTGAAAAAGCAGTGGCGTACCAATAGTTATTCTTAAAATACACATGTGGATTACTGTGTGCACACCACTGATGAAATTAAAAAGTTCAAACTTATAGCAAAATGTTCATTGTTATTAACTATTACAAAATGCACAATTTCAAAAAAATACCCCAAGCCGTTTCTGAAATATTATTAAATATCGATTTTTTTTTTTAAATTTAACACCCTGTATTTCAGAAAGGAATCAAAAACGGACCTAGGTTTATATGAACTTTTTATCTTAAAATTACTCAAAAAATCGTCTGTTTAATTTAAGGTACATACTTAATTAACACCCTGTATAAGAAACACGACATTCAAAATATTATTTTTCCACGACATACTTAGAAATATTAACTCTAACTCTAATGCCTCCTCGCTACGCTCGTGAGGCAACTCAAGCTCGAGTGGGAAAAAGAATCGCTTTCCTCACTTGCTGGACAAATAACTATTTTAGGCGACCGTTGAAGAAAGTGATTCACATTACAACCGTTTTCTATTGCAGAAAATTTACAGAAAATAGGAGATTTTGTACAACAACCGAGAGAAGAATAAAATTATGCATATGAGGAAGATGTTAGCTTAAGAACAAGAACGAGAAAAATATTTCAGTTATTATGTCACTAAACTCCTCATTTTCATATGAAATGCGTTACCCAGAAAAATAATGCTACTAATTTGAAACTTTGGTAAAATGTTGCTCCAAAGTTTAGTAGAAAATCACTTTCTGTCAAATTACGTCAGCAGTTGTACTTTTGTTTACTATCGTAGCCAACAACGTCAATGACTTTTACTTAAAGATTAGCTAAATATTAAAAACTGCAGAGCTTTTTTACAGTTTGTTAGATCAATGTAATAGAATGCCTCCATGTTTCTGAATTTAAAAGAGTCCAAATTATCGGTATGAAAAAGAATTGGGTTTTTTCGCGAAATTTGAATAAGAGTCAATCTTGACCACACTATCATTACACGAATTAGATTTGCATGGTTATGACAGGGAATTACACAACATCGACTGCTGGAAGACCTCAGCATAGTAGAAGTGGTCATGAACAACTACTTCTGGGACGGTTAGCAATTTCAAATCACAAGGTCAGAATGGAATGGTGTCAAGAGTGACATGGTTGGCTTCATGAATGAAATAAAATTGTGTTTAATAAAGAATCTGAGTTCTGTTAGTAAACTTGTGAATGATGACCTTGGAAGGGTATGACGATTTCGAGAAGAACAAGGAAGTAACACCTGGTGTGATAGTTTAGAGTGCTAGTCGACAAAAATCACCTCTTGTATTTATCCCTAAGATATTCAACGTCCATGGTTACGTCAATGATGTTTTGGAACCAGTTTTAACAATATGGGCACACATCGCAAATATTACGCGAAGGTTCTTAAAGCAAGCACAGTGACAAATTTTACCCTAGCCCTCAAGATCATCTGACTTATCAGTAATGGTGGGCCGACGCTTCCAATAGTTGCCTAATAATTAGACAATTTGAGACGTCAGCTTTAAGTTGCGTGGGATAAAACACCATATTGGACATAAACCACCTGATCCAAAGCATGTCATGAAGAATAAATGCCTGCATTGCTGAGAGTGAGGCTGCGACATATTATTGATTTTGTTTTTGTGGTTTTCGAAGGTTTCATCCTTCAATATTTAATAATAAAGCAACATTTTATCAAAGTTCAAGATCGTATTCTATTTTTCTGGGTGGTGCATTTCATATAAAAGTAAGTGTATTATGCGAAGTGATAAAAGCAAGATGTGATTTTTAAAACATGAAGGTTGTTAGAACAACGCAAACTGCTTTTAAGTAATTTTAATATACCGAAGGGTCTAGTTTCTCATACAGTAGTACAGCCCCAAAAATTAAAAGTAACCGAAGGAAGACAGATAATAGTATATTATGTAATGGGCATGTAATGCTTACTATTAAGACACCGTTGCATTACATTTTTTCTACAACCCCATAATGTTAAATAGAAACCCCAATTTTATAATTGAGCACTACTAGTTACGAATTGACAAATTTGCTAAATTTATGTTTGACTTTTAGCCACAGCACCAGTCAATAAGTGTAATAAACAACGGTGTATTGGTGTATTTCTATTGGTTCTGAATTTGTATCCTACTTATGGAACATTTGATAATTACGTAATGACGCAATTCTATTGGTTCTAAATCTATATCGTAATAAAAATTTGTATCACAATGAATTTCATTAAAGTACAGATTTTAAAACTCTAATATATGAATTACAATACAGAAGTAGAAAAAACATTTTTGGAATATATATTTGTTTACAGATTTACAATACACGGTCAAACTGAACTACCGTTTCCCACATTTCAAAAGTGAAACTAACAAAAAATTTAAGTCATGGATTTAGAACAATATGTAAATAACTTAAATTTCTCAGATATCAAATGTGGTTTTGAAGGTTATACTATTGCTATAGCACAAAACTTTTATTGGGTTCACCTTTCATACTGACAGAGCTCAGAAGTTTATCGTATCATCGAAAACTCATTTTATGTTATTTATTGATAGTAATTACGTATGTCAACATTATATTGGTTACTCATAAAAGTTAGATACAAACTCATAATAAGTTAGTTACAAATATAATACACAAAATTATCAACTAATTGGATTGTTCTTCGTTGAGGAGGGGCACCAAAAAACCATTAAGACGTTTTTTCAGACAACGTTTCGTGTAGCTGGTTTTTGGTGCCCCTCCTCAATGAAGAACAATCCAATTAGTTGATAATAGGAGGAAATATTTACCTTTCATCAACACAAAATTATGTTTTACTAATTGTTGGTAATATCACATTATACTCATGACACTGAAATCAGTACAATCCTCATGCTGGAATATGTAAATAATACGTTACAGTACTATTTTCTCTTTTACATCTTATTTTGAAGAATTTGATAGGCCTTTTAAACGTAAACATTGAAAAAAAAAACACGCATTTTAATATATGCCAAAATGACACCGTGTTGACAGCTGACAAATGGCATTACCAACCGAAAATGTTTTGGCATATAGTAATATTTGAAAAAACAAGTTTTAATAAATTTGACCATTTGTCGGCCCAAAAAATAGTGTGCATCACGTGGCCGGAAACTGTTTTTGCGAGTGAGGCCTCGACCTGCAAACCATTCTCGCACTCGCAAAAGGTCAGTTTCTCGCCTAGTGATACAAATAACTATTTTGTTTTCTGTCTTTGATGATACGATAAAGCTTTGAATAGCACTCGAATATTAGCGATTTAAACGGACTCGGACGTTGCAATGTCCTCGTCTATTATAAATCGCATAATATTCTCGTTATAATAATAGTTATTAATGTTGTGGTGAACGTTTATAAACTATTATAACGGCCCGGCAACATGAGGAACGAGTCTCCAAAAAAATTCTATGAATTATTCCCCATTAATACAAGAAAATTGTCGATTTTCTTTTGGTTTTAAAATGTTTACGAAAATTCGATTTTCCATTTCGTTTTTTAACTACTTATATCTCGGTTACTAATGGAAGTAGAAGAATTATACACAATGGCCTAGAAATTTTGTAACATATAGTTTTCTTTATCACTTTTCAAACAGAGGACTGGTGAGATATATCGTTTGGCTAAGTAAACTATCGGTCCAGGAATTGTTCTAGAATTTGGCAATATGATGTGATCTAACAATTACATTCCATACTATTAATAGCGTAATTATTTAGCTGCTGTAGCTGTTACAAAATTTTTATCATTCACAGAATAGTATATTATGCTACTAGGAGTAGAACGCATTCTTTTTGTGTTGAGCGAAGGTATTGCGGCCGAAGCGCAGCTGAGGCCGCAAAATACTTTGCAAAACACAAAAAGGCGTTCGACTCCGTGTAGCATATACTATTTTTCTTCAAGCGTAAAAAACCAAATTTTGAAGTAATTGAGGTGGTTTTAGAATGAATAGGCAACAGCGTTAACTCAACTTTACAACTGTCAAACATGACTGTCAAACAACATTATTTTTGTTGTGTGTATTAACACGGTTTGTAAAAGGAAAATTTTGTATTAATTTGTAGAGTAAGAAAGAAAGCTATAATTATTTAACAATACAACAATAATAATAATTAACTCTTATTTCAGATGAAAACTTAAAACAAACATTCTTTTGTAGTAACTATATAGTGGAAAAAATACCTATTTCTTATTTATAGTAATATTAAAGGTACAATTTTGTAATGTCGAGTTAATAATATTTAATCCACTACTTGCTGTTTTAGAACTGACATTGACGTCATTATAGTCGTGATGGATTTCATATTCACTTGACTGGGATATGCTCGATGTTGCGGTGGAAGTACTAGGCCTGTTAAGATCACCTGATGTTACGGTAGATGTGTTACCTTCATCGCACCCTAATATTCTATTGGCAATTTCACGTTTGTTTGAAAGGGAGTCTTCGATGTATCCCTCAGCTACATTGTTAGATTTCCATCCACCGTGTCTTTTAGAGTGGTAATGTCTCCACCATTGTCAACTAACAATGTAGCTGAGGTTCGTCGCAGTGTATGACCAGTGTATTCCTCTGGATTAGGTAGTTTTAAAAAAGTTGCCACTTGTTTTGGTATACCTGAAATTTTATGTATCCCCATAACGACACGGTGGCATCTACCATTTTGGTATTTTAAAAAGAATCTTGTTATGTTGATGTCATTAGGTCGAAGTGTCATATATTGTCTACATAAATTTAAATAAAAATCTCCAACTATGGTAAATGTCCGTGACTTATTCGTTTTAGTATTAGGAATTTTTACTAGTATTATACGTTCCAGGTCTTCGATATCCTGTATTCTTAAATTGACTAGTTCGTCGCAACGACATGCCCCACTAACTCCGAATATTAATACGATCTAAGAAAATAGTATCTACTTTAGCGATTGAAAAAGTTATATTTGAAATTACCTTCATGGCCAAATATTCATTGTTTGGCGCATTTTGTAAAAGTTATTAAAATGTTCTTTTGAGAAAACTTTTGCTTTTTTTGTTGATACCCATCAGCTTGGCGCTTCAAGAAGGAAATTAATTTTGCGTAATTTTTAAGTTTATGTCATGTTTAATATTTAATTGGCACTTTAGCATGAAATATTGTGCCCATAATGACGAACTTTTCATAGTTCCCGCCAAATGGGAAAAATACGCTAACATAACATTTTTTGTGTAATTGATTATATTATTTTCTTGCGCCCATTTCAAAAATTTATTGTAAGCAAAATCATATATTTTGCGCGATTTGTTGGGGATCAAATTTTCAACTAAGGCATCGGCGATTTGTTTTATTTTAGGTGGAGTTCCTTCAATTTGCGACATTTTTAAAAGTTTAAATTTTAAATGGCGTTTCTGCTTAAAAGTGCTAATACCTCTACCGGCAAACTAAGTTACTAATTGAGCGTAAAATAATAATATTATTGTACGCCGTAAAATAATGTAGTCGTTCTATATATTCAATGCGGTATAGTAAAATTCATATTTTAGCACGCTTGAAGAAAAAAATAATTATGTGATTATGGCCATCAAAAAGAGGGAACGCAAAGGAAACTATTTTTATAATTTTGTATAAACAACTTAAGAGTAATATGAAGGAATAAAAAAAAATAGATTGTACCTTAATTTATTAAATACTCAGATGCATAATAAAGTTAGCACTATTCTAAAGCAATGTGAATTATGTGTCGCAATTAATCGACGGCAGTTGGAAAATTATTGTGAATAATTAAGTTAGTGAATAAATAGCTACGCCACTGCATTCCACTTACAAAAGCGTCTCAAGAATGTATAAATTATTTCTTCAATTTTGAATAGTACACGAGATAGAGTTAAAAATGAAAAATTGAAAATTTGAATATTATACCATTGAAATTTAGTCACTATAGGCACGTAAAAATCCTACGATTTCAGCATTATTTACTTTTCAAATATTTTCCAATGCTCGTTAATATCTGATAATGTGATAAATATATTACGACTAGGGAATACTAAATATTATGTAATGTATTCTACTGTTAATTTACATTTATTATTAATATTATTTCTACAAGCGCAACAGAAAATATCAGTGGAAGGAGCACATTAAAATACATAGTTCTAAATCACAATTTTGGATTTTTTTTGTTCGCCAACAATTTGCTACGGTTGAATTCTATGGTCTTCCTAAAACGTGAATGAAGGTTTCCAAGAATCTGTGGTCGGGTCAATCATATCAAATATGATGTAAGGTTTTCTTCAACAAAGTACCTATTAAATGTTCAACTCCATCTCATAAGTTACTAAATTTTTCATCTTGTTTTTCTTTATGTGAGACCTAGCTTTTGATTTAAGTTTTTGTAATACGTGCTGTATAGTGTTTATACAAAGTATTGGTTTGTCGGGATATTTTATAGTAAATAAATCCAGCATATTTCTCAAACTACTACTGTCTTGATGCCAAACCACCATTTACATTTTTCTTGTAATGTATATATTTTTAAAGAAAATGTAGTCATTTTACAAAGGACTTTACTTTGCTTAAGCTGATGCCAATGAATACTAAAAGTTCCCAATTTGAAGAACTCGGATATCTCTTTTAGTCTTTGAGATATTTGAAAAAAATTAAATTTTCTGATTTTCGTTTTTATTTTTTTCTGACCTTATTTGAAGAGATATCAAGAAAAGAATAGCACATTTTCATTGCCACTTTTCTAGCTCTACCTAATGGTTTTATCCAATTTTTCATACAACGTTTCGTTTGTTAGCAACCATCATCAACTTTATTTTTTTAAATACACGAAAAAATATTTTTTGCCATATTTAATTCTCTCTATGATACTGAATTCAACGATATGTCACACTTTATATTTTGAGACGTTTCTTGTAGAATTTTTAAAAACAGAAATTTGATTATGAATTATGGGGGGGGGGGGGGGGGGGGGGGGGGGGGGGGGGGGGGGGGGGGGGGGGGGGGGGGGGGGGGGGGGGGGGGGGGGGGGGGGGGGGGGGGGGGGGGGGGGGGGGGGGGGGGGGGGGGGGGGGGGGGGGGGGGGGGGGGGGGGATGATCACGGTCCATCTGACAATTTTCGGGAACTATTCAAAAGAGAAAGCTTATCGGGGGGGGGGGGGGGGGGGGGGGGGGGGGGGGGGGGGGGGGGGGGGGGGGGGGGGGGGGGGGGGGGGGGGGGGGGGGGGGGGGGGGGGGGGGGGGGGGGGGGGGGGGGGGGGGGGGGGGGGGGGGGGGGGGGGGGGGGGGGGGGGGGGGGGGGGGGGGGGGGGGGGGGGGGGGGGGGGGGGGGGGGGGGGGGGGGGGGGGGGGGAAAAAAAAAAAAAAAAAAAAAAAAAAAAAAAAAAAAAAAAAAAAAAAAAAAAAAAAAAAAAAAAAAAAAAAAAAAAAAAAAAAAAAAAAAAAAAAAAAAAAAAAAAAAAAAAAAAAAAAAAAAAAAAAAAAAAAAAAAAAAAAAAAAAAAAAAAAAAAAAAAAAAAAAAAAAAAAAAAAAAAAAAAAAAAAAAAAAAAAAAAAAAAAAAAAAAAAAAAAAAAAAAAAAAAAAAAAAAAAAAAAAAAAAAAAAAAAAAAAAAAAAAAAAAAAAAAAAAAAAAAAAAAAAAAAAAAAAAAAAAAAAAAAAAAAAAAAAAAAAAAAAAAAAAAAAAAAAAAAAAAAAAAAAAAAAAAAAAAAAAAAAAAAAAAAAAAAAAAAAAAAAAAAAAAAAAAAAAAAAAAAAAAAAAAAAAAAAAAAAAAAAAAAAAAAAAAAAAAAAAAAAAAAAAAAAAAAAAAAAAAAAAAAAAAAAAAAAAAAAAAAAAAAAAAAAAAAAAAAAAAAAAAAAAAAAAAAAAAAAAAAAAAAAAAAAAAAAAAAAAAAAAAAAAAAAAAAAAAAAAAAAAAAAAAAAAAAAAAAAAAAAAAAAAAAAAAAAAAAAAAAAAAAAAAAAAAAAAAAAAAAAAAAAAAAAAAAAAAAAAAAAAAAAAAAAAAAAAAAAAAAAAAAAAAAAAAAAAAAAAAAAAAAAAAAAAAAAAAAAAAAAAAAAAAAAAAAAAAAAAAAAAAAAAAAAAAAAAAAAAAAAAAAAAAAAAAAAAAAAAAAAAAAAAAAAAAAAAAAAAAAAAAAAAGATAAGAATCAATGATATGTAACGATACCTGATACGCAGATAGTATATATAAGCTTCATATTGTTTTATTTTTTAGTATCGGTTCGGGTGATGATGACAGCTAAGCTATTGAAAGACGTGTCCGACTACAGTTTTTTGGTGCAATTTTTTGGTGTTCGTTGAAACTGTAAAACTTTACATTGACAAAGTTCTCCATACCATCACAGAGTAAAGAGGAACACAGTAGTCGTAAAATTTTCGAATTCATGACTTGATTACCTGGTGCAATATTTTAAGATGTTTTTCAAAATCACGTCATCAATCTTTCCACAACAGTAATACAGTTCGCATTTAGTTGAAAATATTTTGAGTCCACGGGTGATTATTTTGTTGAAGTCATTAGTGACGATATTTCTATGGTCACAGATAGTGCCGTCGTCCAAGTATCAAACGTTTAATAATAATTTCAAAGATTAAATTAAAGGCTGAAATCCTAGCCTAAAAATAAAACTTCTGGCTGAGTCTCCCTATTGGGCACCGACTTGATAAGGTATGTGTGTTATTTATTGCGACCGTTCTGCGCAAAGAAGAACGAATGGAATAGTGTACGCAATAAAACGACATAAAATACTCGGTTTTGGCAAATTTTTGTCAGTTGTGACAGCAAGCGTAATTAAAACACAAATGGGGCGAAAAAATATGGGTGGGTCAAAATTATCTGTAATACCTGTGGCAATACCTTTAAAACCTCATAGATTATCATTTAATAGAAAACAACGATAAACCTAACCACAAATTTCTGATTTTAAACTTTACTCCATTAACTAGGACGGAGTGGGAATCTAGATTGGTTACAGATGTTACCAATAAAACAACCGGAGTAGTAACTTCAGAACCAAAAGTATACCAATAAAAAGCACCTAAATGTCTTGTTCGATTGAATTAAATGCATTCTTAAAATTAATCTTAAGAAGCAATTTGTCCTTGTTGATTGGTAAGTGAATAACCATGCGAGTAGCGTAGATTGCAGTTTCACATCCCAATTTTGTTGCAAAACCCAGTTGGTTAGAACGATGGTAAGCGCTTAGTACTAAAGCACCATAAATAAAAAGACAAATGCCTTCAAGAACCTTTTCAGGCAACATCAAATTGCAGAGGTCGGTGATATTGTTTAAAACGTCATGCCCAGCTTGTCCAACTGCATGACAGTTAACATCTTTAAGATACTGTGCTCGTAAACCATCCATTCCAAAGATTGAGTCCTTTCCGGAATAAGTTAATGTCGACTTTCAATACTTCGTCCTCTGTAGAAGACGAAGGAGAAAACTGGAAGTTCCGTGAAGGACTTGGGTGTTTCAACATCAAGACTTTGTAGGTGTTACTATTTGAGGGGGCAAATGAGTCATTAGAAGATAAAAGTTTTACAGCCCCACAAATGTCAAAATCGGCTATTTTGGTTTCAATCCGGTTCTTGATTTGGTAGTTTTTAGCTTCACTTGTATTGGAGAAGGTAGGGAGAAAGTGGATATGTTTTCATTTGTTTTCGGTATGTTAAGGATATTTTAGAGAATAACATAAGATTGTGCCAAAGTCTCATTACTCAAAAGGATGCACTGTTTGATTAGGCTGTTTAATTTTCTGGCAGTGATCATCCTGGCACCTTTAGGAAATTGCTTCAAAACACGAGTGTTGGGTTTTAAAGACTTGACTGCGAATACCCGTGCCTTCTTTAGAGAAAGTGGGTGAGCTGGCAGAAGTATACTAAAGTGACGTTTTCCAATGTGGGTTTTAACCTCTTTCTTTGTGGTAAAAGTATTCTGTTGGGAGGGCTGTTGTGTGGTAGACGTGCTCTTGCTCTTTGTTTTTTTTCTGGCTGGTTGTGGGTGTTCTTTGTGATGGAGATGTTTTTAAAAGTGACTTTTGTTTGTTATAGCTGAATATTTGTTGGTGTAGTAGAATAGTATAAAAAATAAACTGATGTAATGTTTAAAATAGTCTTAAAATTAAATATATTGGGTGGTTTTTTTTTTGCTGGTTTTTTGCTCTCTTATTATTTAAATAGAAAAATTTTGTTTTTTATATATGTTGCTTAAATGACCTTGGTCATTACTTAAAAATAGTATTGCTGTAAGTAAGGGGCACTATAAGCCAGATACAGGACTCGTACCCGATTATTTTAAATAAAACACCTTATATATTATTTTATATTTAAACTTTAAATTAAGTTTGGGATATATTTTACTAAAGTAGTGCTTCTCTGAAATAATCATTTTATAGAAATACTACGCCAAGGTCATTTAAAGCAACTTTTGTGTAAATTAAATTTTTGTTTTTTTGATAATAAGGGAGCTATAGGCCGACGCGTCACTAATGACGCACCCTGTATAAACTTTAAAAACATGCAATTACTTGTTATGTAGAAAAACTTAGCCAAAAGTATCGGCATTTTCAAATACACAAAACACTCTCTCACTGGCTTAACCTTTATCGTGAAAATAGCGATAAGTACTGTAGTGTAATTTTCATTTATAATGAGTGTTCAAATAAAAAACTGGACGGGTGGTGTTGGAATTTTCTTTGACATTTTTAACAAAGTAGTCAGATGATACAAAGTTTAGGTTAGAATTTACTGTATCTAAGAAAATAGTTAGTCATTTCTGTCAATTTTAAGTTAAATTTATGTCACGTGTTAATGAAGATGCCTACCCTGCTCAGTTTTTATTTGGATACTATTTAAATTTATGATTAATTTAGGAGCTTGCCACTAGCAAACAATCAAAATCAAATGACATTTGTAAAAAACTCTAAGCTGCACATGCGTCGATAAAGGTATTGACGTTATCGCTCAGGGTGTGTTTTATAGCCTAGTCAAATATATATAGATTTTATTTTGCCCATATTTTTGGGCAAAACATTTTTGAGGATTTGATTACTATTGCATGTGATTATACATAACGTAAAAACTTGTAGTGACAAGGACGGATTGGGAACATTTTCACACTAGTATAATTGAATAAAATTACAGTCAAACCCATTTTTTATAGATTTCTAACGTTAGTGCATTTAAAAAACGTTTTTGGAATATTTTTGATCATTTAGAATTGTTTTTTTTACTGATTTAAAATTAAAATAAACCAATAAATTATTATATTTCTGACCCGGATATTATAAGGCTTATTATATCGTCATAGTTACGTTATCGATAAAGAGGGTCATAACTCCCTTGGGACATTATAGATTCTATGATTCCCTCCGTGTCAGCCACTCCAGATATATCTTGTATTCTTTTTGGAATACGGCTTCACATTTCGATGGAATTAATGATTCTCTTGCTTTTTCAGCTTTTTTTAAAATCTGCCCCATTATATTTGGGGTAGAAAACACGTTTTTAACGCAAACACAGCTTGATAACAAAGTTCTGTTTATAAACAAGTAACAATTCTGTTCATAAACAAGTAACATAGCAACAACCTAGCAACAACGAAACTCTTATAATCAATGGTACCTGATTCAAATATAATGGGAAGGTAATAATGACTTTTCGTTTTAAAATAACAATATTTATTGAATTGGTCAGAAATAAATATATATCACGGGATTATAGCCTTAATAACCTGAGGCAATTACTTTTAAGATCCTTATAATTCTCTTGATACATAAATAACTATTATTTTATCAAAAATTTAGTTTTTTGTTATCAAAGTCTGCATGTTTTTAAAAATATTTGTTGTGGTAGTACAATCACTCATACATCAATTAATATATTCGAATAAAGTTACTTACAATTAAACAATTTATTTACAGTGCAATATTCTCTAATACAATTTGTACAAGATTTACATTTTGAGTTTATAAATCATATTTCTACTATTTTTATGATTTGTACTTTATTTCTCCTTTTCTTTTCTCCTTTAGATCCAAGGATTGTTTATTTTCTGTGAATTCAAGTATTTATGGGGTAGACCGCCAATTGCCGTTCCTGCTCTTCGTGAATCTTTCCGATGGGGATGAAGGCTTTGCAGACTAGTACAGTTTGTTAAATAATAAAAATTTTAAGAGGTTTTATAATTATGCACAATAAGCTTAAATAAGCTATTTCTTACTTCGATGTACGTAGTGTATATCTGCTTTTTGTACAAGAAACATGTTTAGTTTGAGTAACAAACAGTTTGATTTTGATTTGAATTCGATTTATTAAACATATTCTGAAGAAAAACGTTGGAATTGTGACTACTAATACGAATTAATAAAAATAAAATTTATTTTAAAAATATAAGAAAATTGCCTTACTTACTTTTTTACTAGCTCTTCGAACATGTTTGTAACACAATCATGATTTTGCAAATTGGATGAAATTTACTCTAAATTACTAAATCATTTCATACAGAATTGCAGGAAGAGGTATGTATAGGAAATACAATCATTTTTCACATCACATGTCTGAAAATGAAAATGAAATGAATCAAAAACTTAGAACGTCGCTACTTTTTTTTTCTTTATTACATAGACACCATTAACAGCTATTTCACATAGATGAGGTCAATTTAAAATAAACCTTTAGTTATTGAATTAGTTTTTTGCAAATCAACTACTTTTTCCGTTAAATTATGTTATTAGAAATATTCTTAATTTTAATTTTTGCAGATGTATAAGTTTAAGGGTATTTTTAAAAGTTAATTTTTAAATTTTATAGAAGGACTATGTTTGTATAATCCACCATACCTAATTATATTACATTAATTTAAAAAAATTGATGATTTTGTTATCATGTTTCTGTGCATATTTATGGAAACATTTGTAGTGGTTTTCTCACCTAATATAAGTGAATTAAATTTCATTTGCTGATGCTATAAATGCACTAAAAAACTGTTTTAAATCATATTTATTATTAAAAATTGCTGATAGTGCACCGTTCCAAATTAGATTAATTTAATTTTCCACAAAATTTGTTGAGTTTTCTGTTGTCATTTAAAAATATTTTTTTAGTATTACGTATTTGTTGCAGTACATTTCCACAAAGTAAAACAAATTTTGCAGATGTTTAAGTTTAATAACATTTTTTAACCTATTGATTGCTGATCTGTAACTATAAATGCACTTAAATAACTGAAAATTAGATTTTCTGCCCTTGGGATTCTAAACTCAAAACATCGCTAGTTTTTTTTTTATTACATGGATACCTTCAACATCATTCACATAGAAGAGGTAAATTAAAACTTTAGTTATTAAATTATTTTTTTTCCGAAATCGTCACTAAAGTACAAAAAAATCGATAGTAAACTAAATAAAATCGGCACTAAAGTAATTCATTATACGACGATTTTTAAGTTCACATTTGCCAGTAGATATATGTAAAATGTATGTAAATTTAAATCGCGCATACGCGGTGGAAACATTTGAAGTAAAAAGTAAAAAAGGAAACAGCTGATTACATTTGCTACTTAAAGAACATTATAAAATTGTCAGATTTTGTACAAATTTTGGGATTTTGGAAAAAAATAGAATATGTACCTCAGCACTAAAGTTCTTTTTGACTCACGTGTTTTAGTTGCAGAGGCGATTCGTCATGAAAAATCAAACTTCAGTGCCTTGTTACATAAATAACTATATTTGCAAATTAAGGACTCTTTCCTTTAAATTATGTTATTAGAATAGTATATTAAAGAACTAGTTTCAGAAGACGCATTTTATAAGACGAGTACAAGTCGCTAAAATGCCTTCTGAAACGAATTCTTTATACTATTTTTTCTATTTTGGGCTTTTCAGATTGATTTTAAAATAAAATTTCGCGAGTTTTTAAATTTAGGGAATTTTGAAGTGTAATTGCTAAGGTGGCAATATTTTCATTAAACTTTGGTTTAAATGCTAGTTTAAGTTTAATTAGTGCATTTATCATATGTTTCATTAAAAAAAATGGGTGGAAATAAAAATAAGTAGATAAATAAATCTACTGAACATTAATTACGATTTAAATTAATGCACACCGAATGTAATAACAGCTTGGACGTTATCAGTGTTACCACCGTTCGGAATAAAAATTGTTCTATTTCTATAAAAGAACTCAAATTTCTGTAAAATAACTCATTTGGGTGCTTTTATAGCTCTGTAAGCGACCCAAAATAGAGAAAATATTCTTAATTTCAATTTTCTAGTCATTCTATAAAGTGTTAGATAATCTTAACAATTGATTTGTAATATTCAGTTGATTTTGATTTGAATGAAAATGAGGGTATACAAAAAACTGAATTTAATTTTTTAAAATTAAATTAGTAGCCGTTTATCAAAAAAAGCGTGATATCTATCATACACCAATACTGTGCTAAGCAAAAAAGTCGTAGCTCGATTTTATAATAAATACAAATATAAATTTGATCGAACGAACCAGAAATCAATAGACAGTTCCAATTCATTCTCCACAAAAATGTAGTTGCGACTTTTGCTTAGCGCGGCAGGAAGTGGAAATTTCAGTATCGAAATATTTACTTAACTACAAAAAAAGACGTATTAAAAACCACCCTTTAAAAAAGTAGTTACAGAACAACAAAACCAAGTAATAGTGCTAAAATTTGTAAATTTATTTAACAATTCAATTTTTTAAATAAATCCATCACAATTTTTAGACGAAATTGATTTTTTTGACGATAAATAATACATCCACACCAATTTATCGAAATTTAGATTACGTATTAATGAAGTTGTAGGTTACACTGAAGTTCTATTATTAATGTGTGTAATTAATAAATTATTTACAACTTACGTAGTAGAATGGATATTAAAGACTAGTCGTATAAATAATATATTCATGCAACCATTCATAAAAAAATATATCGTGACTTGAATAATGAAAAGATAATAAAAATGAAACTACACGCAACACGTCCTTAAGTTACTCTTTAATGTACCACTACTTTGTTAGCGTTTTTTTGTACATTTCAGTAAATTAATGTCACGGTACTTTGCGGTTAGGTGATTTACTTAACCGTAGCTCCAAAAATCAGAATTGTTTAGGTGGTCGTTCAACAGAAGATAATTTATCTAACTTTTAATCTTTAGTATTTTTCACAACCCTTCATTAGAGATGATGAAAAAATACTGTCTACTATTAAATTACTTGTTCGTCATCAATTGTACATTAAAACTAACCTTGAGTGTTTGATTTAAATCGATTTCATTTTCGACCGAAAGTCATGAACATAATTATTTATTTCTTCAAGTGGTTAAGGTCAGGAGAGCCAAAGTGATGACACCTTTATGCCCGTTAAGTGCTATGTTTATTAGGACTGCCAAAAATAGAATTTTGTTTAATTAAAAAAGTGAATTAATTACTCTTATTAATTTATAAAGCGCTTGATTACGTGTTACTTTTATAGAACATTAAATGTTAAATTTTACCAAAAACATATACTTTGTAACTTTAACCAAAATTTACGAACCATGTTCTTCATACAAGCAAAATAAACGAAACGTTATAGTACATGTAGTAAAAAAGTTCGTATTAAATAATAAAAAAAAATATTTTGCGTCTAAACTAATTAATTTTAGCGTCAAGCTTTGTAATTAAAAAAATATTTTATTGATATTTAATTGATTCTATCAGTAATTTTAATTAATGACACGAACAAAGAAGTTTGCGTAATCTTTGCAATATCTTTTATACATTTAGAAACGTTTTAAATATTTAGTTTTAACTAACGAACTAAAACAATGAATGTATTTAATTAAAATTTAATAAGTAAGCATTCTCGACATATTCTTCTAAAAAAATGATAACTTCTATGCAAAACGTAAACAAAACGTTTACTTTAATCGTGAAGAAATATTTAATAAGATTTATTTAATGATTATTGTTATTTAATTAAATTAAAACTGTTTAATTATAACCAATTAATTTTGACATAAACGATTAGAGAAAATTTAACTCCATAATTAAGGGACACACATTTGGCTTCGTTCAAATGAATAGTGGCGGAAGTATGGTAGATAACAGTTGTGTTTTAAAATTGTACATTAATTAAAAGTGCAGAGTTATTATAATATATATTAACTGTTGTAGTTTTCGTCTAAAAATAGAATTAATTAGTTGTAAATGTATTGTGTTGAACCGAAGAAATTTTTTATATTTTACGAAATTTGTGAAATATTTTAAGTATATCTGCTTGTGATAAATTAAATTTTGATAGGAGGTAATTATGTTTTTTTTTTATTAATATACGTTGGGTTATTTTCCATTACTCATTTTCAAACCTTTCTTAATTTTTTTATAGTATTTTGATGGGTTTTATTTGCATATATTAAGTAAAATCGTAAAATTAATAAAAAATTAGAAGTAACTAACTTATTCTGTAGACATTGTAAAGCTCCCATTATTTGGAATGTATCTATTGTTTAACACTTTGAAATTGAATCATTTGATGAGCATAGTGCCTATAATATATAAAAAATTTTGTTGTTGTTTAAAAACCTTTCATGCCATTATTAATAATTATTTAGTTGCCTTTTGATATTAGAGATATAAAAGCATCCGCAAAACAGCAATAGATTATATTATTATTATTATATTTGAATTACGTTCTATCAGCGAAAGGGTGCTGTATACAATTTTTTCATTTTTATAATATGAGTATATTAGTACTGCATTTAGATCAATTATAAAAATTTTAAATAAATTATTTGATTGCGTCTTATATAACTTCCACGATCGCAAAAGTTCAATTTATTAATATCTTTAACCTTCAAATTATTTAATTAAGCTGTGCTTTAGCAACACCTTTTTTTTGATGTGTGAAATGTTATTCTCATTTACTTACTTACATCAATTTTAAGTTTATTAACTTATTTTTAATGGTATGGTCTTAGAAACAGTATGGTGTGCAACCACGTGGGTGAAGTTTTTTTTATTCCACGTTTGTGTAAAAAATCTACTTCACGTACTCGATACACAATATACTATTTTAAAATCGGAACTAAAAAGGATCATTTTTGTTAATTTGATAACTGTTAGAGGACCATGCTTAGTCGAACTGATTGTCAGTGTCATACACAATCATATTAAATATTTAGAAGTTGTTAAATCGGAGTATAATTACAAATTATAATGATACCAAAAACCCAATAATATTTACCAAAGTTTTTACTAGACTATATTTAAAAAAAACTCTGGGTATGTAATTACATCGACATTACCAAAGTAAATGTATAAAAAATATTATACCATACAAGAAGATAAAAATATTTCTATTATTAATTTAGAGAATACAAGGTTTAGTGGTTTGAAATGTGCTATTAAATTCAAATTCTCAATAATGTTAGAAATCAAATTATCTCAATCTTAAAAAAGTTGTTTCCACAAGAATCCGTTGTTGCACCACTCTATACCTTGATCCAATTTAATAAATATGTTTGCTATTCCAATTTAGAATTATATCATGCATTTAACTTTAAAGAAAAATCAATATCACAAGAAGTTGAAAATAATGTAAATCGTAATCGTACACAATCTGTAACCAAAACATGTTTCAAATTAAGTATTCATCGTGTTACACCCGGTTGTCAAAATATTAATCATATTAATATTGTACTTACATATAATCTGAGAGTTGTTATTTTTCTTTCAATTATTTACATTTATGTATAGAATGTAGCCGAATTCTTGTGTTAATAGTAAAAGAAAAATATTTAAATTTATTCCACAACTGCATGCAATTTTGATTACATGAAATAAAGTGATTTTAGTGTCTGGTTCAATAAATGTAAATAATTATATTACACATATATTAGTTATTAGTTATTATTAGGTACAACAGAAAACAACAATTGTTGCATAATTATTTGACAAATTAAAAGAATCCACTTAACAAATGTAATTTTTTCGAAAAATGTTGACACATTTTGTATTTCTTGATGCGGTTACCCCAATTAATTTTTTATATAATGATTCATACCCATGTTTCGATAGGTAAGCAATCATTACCCAGTTAAACTGACAGTAACAAATTAACGACATGTATGCAAACTTAACTAAAAAAGATCAATATCGTAATAACACGGTCACATCCAGAACAAAACTTCATAATGTACAGGAGGAAACAAATCTAGTTAGATGGTTATACTAACAATACTAACAATTTTGATGATACTAACCGTTTGTTAGTCCAAGTACATTTTTTCATTCATTTTGAAAGAAAATAAAAAACTAAGCTGGTTTTTTCTTTGACATTTAGTAATTTTTTAACCAAGTATTCATCTGATATAAAATTTTGGTTACAATTTAAGGTACCTATCTAGGAAAACATTCATTTCTGTTAATTTTTAGGTTATGTTTCTATGACGTTTTCATGCAGATTTTCCCGCCACGACGCGTTATGTTACTGTACACTCTGTTACTCATTATATCACATAATTTTCAAGAAAATGAAAATCCCAACTGGTAAATAAAATTAAAAATTGAAATTCAAGTATGACACTATTTGTTAAGCAAAATGCAACTAATTGGTGCAGTTTTTAACTTTGAATAATCTGACGTTAAAAAAATGGATGGACCGCCATAGTATATTGTGCTTATACTTTTAAATTTCTGACCGGTTCAATATTAGATTAGAATAATCAGAATTACCGATTTAAAAAAATTACATTTTTGCTAAACTTTTGAGACTAAAACAAAAATTTTGTTTTAGTCTAAAACCGTCTATTAATAAATTTTTGGTTGCATATTTTAATGTCTGAACAACGGCAGAATGGATAAAGTAAACAAAATCAGCCGTTTTCTTTCATGAACGATTTGCAAACGTCATATCACGTAGGACCGCCAACATATACGCTTTTCAAATATGCACTGAATTATACTTTGTATACCGGGTGTCTCTGGCAAGACGAAACATAGGAATTTCATTATAGAAAAAATTGAATTGATCCACTAAGCCTATGAAATTTTTGTAATGACGTATACGTTAGAATTAATTGTTATTGCGTGTTTCTTATTGTAATATTCTCTAATTTAATTTTTGAAAATGAGTGAGTATACAATCCCCGAGAAAGTTCAAATGGTTAAACGGGTATACAGATGTGAAAGCTATAGAAACACTTCTGCTTTGTTTGCTGCACTTTTTCCGGGTCGGCAGAGAAACCGCAGTGTACACAAGCGTCCGAAGCAAGTTCAACAAAACCAGAAGATGGACAACGATGAAGAAATCAATGTACTCGGTGCTGTGCAACTTAACCCTAATATTAGTATTCGACAACTAAGTATCGACTGTGGTGTAAATAGGTGTCGAGTTCATAAAATTTTAAAAAGCATAAACCAATGCTGACAAAAGGCAAGAATTTTGTGAAACATTAATGGAGATACGCAATAATGATATGAATTTTGTTAAGAATATTTGCTTCACCGATGAATGTTCGTTAAATCTCAATGTAGTTTGCGGTATCAGCATGATGGGTGTCCAGCACATAATGCGAATCAAATAAAACAACTTTTAAATGAAGCACTTCCTAGAACCTGGATTGGAAGAGGTAAGGAAGTTACTTGGCCACCAAGATCACCAGGTTTGTCTCCAAACGATTTCTTTTTATCGCCTAACATATCTTCGAAGGTTTATACCGACAGAACCCACGACACAATTAAGTCTTTAAAATATAAAATTGTGGAAGTTTGCTTCAATATACCAGCAAATATGATTGCAAATGTGCAACGAAACTTCTATTTGGGGTACTGTTTAACAGTAAATGAACAGTATTTTAACCAGTTCTTATAAGCATGTTATACCGATTAGCTTTAACTTCTGTATATCCGCAAACAAATCGCTCCTTTTCAGGACTACTAACACATTTATAGAAAATAATTTTTAATACGATGTAATTAAAACTTAAAACGACAATCACTTTTAATAAAAAACCGTATTTGAAATTACAACATTTCTTACAATTGTTCTTGGATGGTTTTAAAATAATAACCTTGTTATCTTGTTTGTTGACTCCTGGATTCTAGTAAAACCTGAAATAGAAAGTCAAAAAAAAATAGCAAATTAAATAATTTAAAGCACAAACCTTTACGCTCTCATTATTCATAACATTAAAAACCTTAATCGGGCATTTTCTAAAAATCTTCATTAATCCCATGAGTTTCAAATTGTTTACGATCAAGAAGCTAAAAATGTATAACACATCTAATTCTGGGTTATACTTTACTTCGCTGATTCCGAATAAAGTCCTTAGAACACCAACTTCTGTTTATCGGTAGAGACCTGTGGTAGAGACAAACTACTCGATCCATACTAATCGAAATATCTGTCTTATCTATAATAACAACTGTATTGACTTAAAATAAACTTTTAGCTTTAGAATACCTGCATATTCTTGCAAGATGCAAGTATTATGTCTAATAGTTTACACACAGGTCTACAATACAAGAAAACAAACGACTCATTTAACCTCAAATTCAATACGAACAGGTTTTATGCAAAAGTATTTCATTATGCTTGCTTCAATAGCTATATTAAAATATGAAAGCAACTGAACATTGATTAGAATTTTCGTAAAATCACAAAATACTAAATACTTATTTTTTTACAAACTTAAAGAATAATATTTACATTTGAAGAAAGATTAGACATTCTACACTTGCTCTCTCTTTCTAACTTCAAAAAAATGCCGTAACGTATAGGGTATACAACAATCCAAAATTTTTATAGCAATAGTAGATCCAATCAAGTTTTGTCTATAGTAAAAATCCTATGTTGCGTCTTGCCAGAGACACACGGTATGTAAAAAGGCAGACGTAGAAAGTTATAATGCAAAATCAATCATTATATCTGCCGTTTTATTATGAATTCACAATCACACTCACAGAATCCAAATTTATCAAAAACAGAGGTTGTCCATCTCCCTGAAAAATCATTGGAATTAATTTTAAAAATATCGGAATTGTTGAATGATTGCTATTTATTTTTAATTGTTTATTCTACTAATACGGACAAAAAACTAATTTCATTATTGGACTTGTAGGATAAAGGGGTTTTTTCGAAGTTTCAGAAGTGTAGATAAAGTTTCAATTATAAGGTGATTGGGCATAAGTATCATTTAATTTTATTATCTTTAACAACTGAGTAATGATTTTTTAAGCGTTTAATGCCGTGTGGTTTTTTAACATAGGTTGTAATGAGATTTTAATTTTTTAAGTACCACTTTAGCTTCAATTCTTTTCAGCCTTGATATATTGCCAGGTCTGACCGAAACGTCGGCATATCAAAAACGTACATGAAGTTTTAATCGATCCATCCATTAGAATTTAATATACCTTCACCCGCTATGATTATTTAGTCATTTATCTTTTTATTGATTTTTTTGTAAACTTTTATAAAATAATTACCTTTCTTCATCTCGTCCTTCTTCTGATGCACATTCTTTGAAAATTGTTGCACAGCCTTGTTTAGTTTTTATTCTCAGTGTTAGAATTTTTTCGTATTCATACATGTATGTATTTATTGTAGAACTTAACATTTTTCTTATTAGTATTGGTACGCTCCAGCTTTTGCTCTTGATTTTTCAGTACACCTCTATACATCATTTGTAATCGTTCATTTCTGTTGTACCTATCTTTTCTTTTTGTTTCGGATATGACTACTATGTCTATATGTTTTTCTTATTAGCTCTTTTTCTAATTCTACCTCTTTTGTATTAATACTCAGCCTCCATCACTCCAGGGTGGATTGAGTAACTCCTGAAGTGTTGTTTGCCAGTCCCATGCCCGGATAAAGAAAAGCGTTTTAGGACACGTCTAATAACCCATCCATGTATCCATGTAAAAAATATATTAAAACCTCGGTAAAGACGGATTCAACGTTGACGTCCAAAACAAACAAAATGCTCTGTCTGCAAAAATCGTAGTTTACATTTCTACTATAGTGAAAATTTGTGTAAATACTTATTTTCCATTTAGGAGAAATTTATTTGGTAAAAGAATGTATGCAAAGTGAAAGATAAAAAGTGAATTGTGCAACAAGTTTTATTAACAACATTTTAGACACGAGATTTATTTAGGACAAGCGAAGCATAGCAAGATATTTATAAAACGAATTGCATACTATACTTTTTCTATGACTAACACAAAAAAAATTAAACAATTAAAATTACTTAACTTCAGCAATAAATACGATAGAAATACAAAATACCGAGGAAACTATAGATTGTTTTCTAATATCACTGTAGAATAACAGTGAGATTATAAACATTTTGACAATTAAAACTAACCCTAAATAACTGACAAAGTGACATAATTAATTTGAAGCGAAGTTCAACGCGTTACTAAAATCCGTTGTTGCCAACTTCATATGGCGATTAAAACGCCCAAACCCACATCTTGTCAATGTGTATTTAAAAGGTTACCTTAGCATCGTGATTTTAAAGATTAGAGTTTTTGAACAGATAAATAGTTTATGGAGAAAAAATTAATAGATCTTTTGCAATTGTCGGGAAAAGGCCAAAACGCTAGAAACAAAAATTTCATTGTTTGATCATTTATACTCAACCTTTTTATACTGCTTAAAAGAAATTTTTAAAATCTGATAAATGTTTATTATCAGAAGCTTATACGAATGTGTACAAGTTATGAAAGTGAACAAGAAAATTTGACACCAACAAAACGTTCAATGAAAGCTTATTTACCAATATTTTTAGGTGTTTTATAAAATATTATTTCAAAAAAATGTAAATTGTAAAAATTATCAATGTTTTTTAGGTTAATGGTCTTTTGTATGAAAATACAACGTATTTTGAAAAAAAATAGAACTTGTAAGTTTTTCAAACTTAATAAATGCTAATATTTCACGATCCAAATCTTCTACCCTACTTAAACAATATTTTTCAAACTTTATAGGTATTACCTCTCACAAGTGCTGTCAGAGGTAGTCAAAAATATTAATAAAAAACCTTTAGTCATGAGGGTTATGGATATCAAACTTACTTTCTCAACTAAGATAAGTGGATTAAAAGTTTTAAAAATTAAAAAAATTTCTCTTCAAACGTCAGAACATTAGACATTGTATGTACCATCAGTGACATATTAAATAACCCTCTTTAAAACAACCAAGAATACATCAATATTGTTTGTTGCATTTTATCTATACGTTCTGAAGTATAAGTTCATTCAAATCATAATTATCGTAATCCTTCATGTGACGTTTTGGTAAGTAGGTTTAACAGATGTAATTAAAAAAATTATTAATTCAAAATACTTAAATAACTGGCAACATGTTTATTTGCACTCTAGTGTAATTAATTGTCTAGATGGTCGTTCGAAAAAGTTTTCAAGAACGTATTTTTTTCAGACCCAATTTTATTTTTATATTGCAATGTAAAAATTAAGATGAGGTTTTTCGGTGCATTTGCACGGAAAAGGTTGCGTTTATTATAGAAAATGGCGATAAAGTAAAGTTCACCTTTATTATAAACGAAATGGTTTGTTATTAATATTTGCTTTTTTTAATCTCCTAAAATCTTTTGCTTTTCTACGATCACAACCTGAAGCCCCTCATAAGAAATAATATTGAAATGTAATTTTTTTCGCGCCATCACACGTGATTTTTACCTCTCCGTGATGATAACTTGTCCACTTTAAGAAATAAATGTTTAAATAAATTAATGCTTTTCCCAACTATTTCTTTTTGTCAACAAGTATTGATTTTAACGTAATATGCTCATTTCAACATTATTTACGATTTCCTCTAATTACCTTAATGATAACATTCTATAATATTCTACTCACCACCTGAGAAGAAATATCTCTTCTGATAACAATTGTGATTTAAACTCATCATTTGCAACTTTCAAACGTAATGGAAAAAATTATATAAAAACCGATAGTATACTGTTGGTTGATTTATAGAGGGTCATTAATATGTCACTGTTTGTACAAATGAGTAGTAAGCCGTGACAAAATAGTATATTGTAGTATTTTTATATAATTTTTCCATCCCCGACATAATATCCACAAATTTAATTTAAATGTGTTTAAAGTTTGTAACTCAAAAAGTGTAGGTGTTTCCATGACTACCAAACTCTTTTTCTATTCTCAATTTGTTAACAATAATTATCAAGACCACTCCTCTATTGAAAGTATAGATCTCATTTTGTTAGGTGTTAAAACTAAATAAAATATTTTTTTAATTCGAAACAAGCTACTGCGGTTAATTAAGATATATACAGTGTGTCCAAGATAAGGATGAACAGCATGGGGATCTCGGAAACCGTGAGAGATACAGAGTCGGAAAAAGTTGCCCACTCGAGAGGACAACATTATGCTGTTGAGAAACTTGCTGAGTTCGGATTACTTCCGGAGAAAAAAACCAAAATTGTGCCATTTCGTTTTCATTATATTCTGAAGTTATTGGAAAAGTTACCAAAAAACTGAATGCACTTTGTCATTGCCACTCTTTCTGCTTTACAAGATGGGGTTCACGAATTTTCACTACAACGTTTCGTTTTAAAGAAACGATCATGAACTTTATTTTTACTTATGGTACTCAAAAAAAGTACACTCTGTATAAGAAATCATTTTTCATTACAAATTCAACGATGTACTACACAATAAGGTTATTCGTAATTTTATTAAGAAAAAATAACGATTTATTAAATTTCTAATCTTTTTGGTCTAGTGTGCGGTAAATAAAACCATGGCAACAAAGTAACAATCGACTTTATATCTTTTATTGTTAATTCTGACAGAATATATTTAAATGACAAAGTAGTATCAGTTTAGCAACGTTTTTCAGTGTAGACATATTTTGCAATGGAGCAAGTAATGTTTTCAAATGAAGAGAAATTTGATATGCTGTTTTGCTACATTACATGCCGGAGAAATTCTGTAGAAGCCGAACACTTGTATTTGTTCAAGTACCCGGAACAGAGACAACCAAAAAGTCCAAATTTAGGCGTTTGGTGTCAATCTAAAAAATACGGTTCATTCAAGCAACCCGTACTGTCCCGCCAAAAACATTCGAGCGCAGCAAAACAATATTAAGTTTTACAATCCGTTATTGAAAATCCAGAGGCATCAACTAGGAGTATTGAAAACCAGACTGGAATAACCAAATCAATTCATGCCTTACAAATTTCGAATTTGTCAAGGACTACCACCAGGTGATGATGTCAGGCGCAGAAATTTTTGTGAGTGGTATATCAAGATGTGCGAGAACAATGTAAATTTTCTTTTCAAAGTCATTTGGTCGGATGAGAGTATGGTTACCAATAACGATATTTTTAACAGGTGAAACACACACTATTGGTCACAACAAAATCTAAGTGTAAACAGAACTTCTAGATATCAAAAAAAAAATATTGTGTAGTACATTGTTAAATTTGTAATAAAAATGATTTCTTATAGGAGTGTACTTTTTTGAGTGCCACAAGAAAAAATAAAGTTGATGATGATTTCTTCGCAACGAGACGTTGTAGTAAAAATTTGTTAACGCCATCTTATAGAGCAGAAAGAGTAGCAATGGCACGGTTTCCGAGATCCCCATGCTGTTCATCCTTATCTTGGGCACATTGTATACAGGATGTTCCAGAAAGAATTTTCCAAACTTTAAAGGTGTGTTTGTTAAGTAATTTATAAACAAGAATAAACAAGTCACGTGACAGTGATAGCTCCGTCCTTGCCTGGCGACTTCAAAACAAAAAGTGCACTATACTTGTCTATAGATATTTATATTTAGTCTGAGGTGGAAATTACCATAGCAACTTGCAAACACATACAAATCGACGTAATTTTCAAAACACTTGACAATATTTATTTATAATTCTTCGACAACTTTGTTTTAATAAGAATAACCTTAACAAGATATTGAATGTTATAGTCGTAATTGCGAGAGGTGTCTTATGATTCATCGCATCTATCTTTTTTTAACACCAACAAATAAATGAAATAAGCATACACATTTCAATTTATTGGTGTTAAAGAAAGATGAATGCGATGAATCATAAGACACTTCTCTAGCAATTACGACTATATAATTATTTTACCAATCGAATTAAATCTATATGATGTTAATTTAGTATTTCTCAGACAAACATTAAAAAAAATGATCAATGACCTTTGTTCTAAACTTTTTAAAAAGTAATTTATCCTATCCCGTGAAGATAATAATGAATATAGAAATTACGTCAAATTGCAGAAAACCCAACGAAAAGTAACTTTTTATCACTTGTCATATCGCTTCGACATTGTTTTGAGAATGGTAACACCGGTCAAACTCGATTAAAGTTGAATACGAAATAAGTTTAATACTATTTTTATGTATTTTCTTTTTCAAAATTAGAAACCCTCAGCACAATATGAATTTTGTAACCATTGTGGATATCTGCCTGACGAGCGACCGTTTTGTAACTGGTTACATAAACAGCTATTTTTTCTAATTTTTTTATGTAAATTTTGCGTATTAATACAACATAAATAAATATATAACTTTAAAAAAATAATTGTTGACAAAATGAAATAGTTTCTTTATAAAAGTACTTTTTTCTACGATCGTGCAAAAAGTGACTACTTTTCGCAGCAATTACTGTGTCAAAAGTTTCACTTTTTACATTAGTGCAAAACTCTTTATTAGTGCAAAAGTAAATAATTTTTTGCACTAGTGTAAAAAGTAGTTTTATTCGTAGAAAAATGTAGTGTGCAATATGTGCAAAAAAGCATACATTCAGATTAATACACCATTCACAAAAAAAAAAAAAAAAAATTTAAAAAAAAAAAAAAACAAAAAAAAAAATAACAAATTCTTGACCTCTAAAATAAGATAATGAACAATAAAAAATGTACATAAATAGTTTACAATAACCTAGTCATGGTTTATAGTGCAATTGTTGTATATTTTAATCGTTACGACAGCACCATCACTTGCAAAAATAGAAATAGGTGGTACTTTTTGATCAGAGAGCATACTTTTGTTGATAATTACCGTCCCATCTGATCCAGTTCCTTCAACATTTTTTCTTTCTTTTTTTAATTGGGATCGACACTTCTGATCGGCTTGCTGCAGTTGAAGTGAAAGCAACGGGCTGATACTAGCTTGACAGTACTTGCGCAACTTTTTTTCTTTAATAAAGCTTTGACATATCCCTCTGCAATTGCCGATGACTTCCAGCCCCCATGTTTTTTAATCGTAAGTAAATCGCTTTCTTGATTTACAAAATCCGATGTAGAAGAGAGACAAAAACAGTGGCCAGTATACGTTTCATAATTAGATAGCTTCAAGAATTTGCTATGTTTTTAGGTACTTCACCAATCTTATTAATACTTATTGGTGATACAGTACATCTACCTCTACGGTAAGTTAAAAAAAATCTGTCGTGTGAAGTATGGATTGGTCTTAATTGAATATATTTTTAAGAATCATCGGTAATGGCAAATATACGAAATGTATTAGTTTTCTCTGCATGAGTGTCCTGAATTAGATCAGATTTGAGCTGCACATTCTTCATCGTCACACGAGTCAGCTCACCCCGCCACATGCTTCACAATAGTCCATGATTAATATAGCCTAAATACAGGTAAATTTTGAATTTGTAACTTAAAGTATAACGTAGGACATTACCTTCATTGCCAAGAAAGTATAATCGTCAGCCTCGTTTTTTGGTTGATAATTTTTTGATTTCCTTCTCAAAAAAGTAATTACTTTTAAATATTTAGAAATATCAATATTTTTAAAAAGTATGACAAAAATTCCGATATCGGATTTAACCGATTAATGATTGTATTCAAGCACAACGGTCCCATTCACATTTGTGTCTTCTTCTAACGTATGTACTTGAATTGAACCTACGTTTCAACGTACAGTATGGATTTAGTTCACCATCCGTATTCGACCGTTGTTCATGAATACAAGTGTTAATATGATACTAGATGAGCCAGCATGATACGCACGCGTAAAGTAGGAAGGGTTACAATAAATTGACAATGCGATAAGCATATGAGTTGAAGCTGTGCGTTACAGTAATGAAACGAAACAAACTTGAGTCGAGAACCGTGCGGACGGACAGACACCTACCAGGGCGTCGCCACCTTGACAGATTTTAATACATATGGTTGGAACTTATTTTAGTGGCATTATAGTGGGATTTGACTGATACAAATACAATATCTACTACGATTTAACATTAGACAAGATCAATGTATATCAGTTAAGTATTGTGTGTGAACTGTAGGTACCTTTACATGATTCTTAATTCCTAAGAAAACAAACGTTAAAAAGAAAAGCTTTTTATAAAATAATTATTAGAAAACTGTAAACACAATGTTTCTATTATTTGTCCTTTAAGTTTAGATCTGTAACTAATTCGTATTTATTGTTTACAATGCCCTTACTGAATACTTTAAGGTATTGTTACTGTTTCAGTTATGGCTAATTCTGGTAACTCTTTAACAATAGCCCGACTAAAAATTATTACTGGGCAAAATAAAACTGAAATTTTCTATTAATGACAAAGGCAATTAAACATTAAAAATGAGGAATTAATTTAATTCTTACAATTAATCCATACTTGAAGCCTCATTTATTATTGTTTTGTATCGAACATTAAATATTGAGGCCCAGTTGTACAACCTTAGCTTAAAGTTAACAATAAGTGTTGCGACAGCTAGGTATAGACTCGTGTAACCTAACACGTACGAAAATGCAATTTGCATTAAAAGCAACTTTGTCGACACATGAGTTAGCAGTTACATAGTCGATCCTTCAATAGGCAACTATGAAATGAAACCCGACAGTTGTTTTGTCCTTTTGGGACTCTTCAGGAGTAAGAGAACTCGAGTGTAAGTTCGCTATTGTACAAATGCATGCTATCGACTGTATTCCATACTGGAAGACACATCATATACGAACAATAAGTGTTGCGACACAAAGTTAACTTTGGTTTAATTTACTAGGCGATAATTATTATTACAATTGCATACTTAGAAATTAAACCATAGTTAACTTCAAGCGGAGATTGTACAACTGACCCTGAATTGTTGTATCTGAATGCTTCAATTTTTACTATTGTTTATTTCTACTAATCAGTTTTCTATCAACGTATTTAAATATACTAACATTACAAAGCCAAATTATTAATTCATAATGCCCGACATCCGCTCCAGCGAGTGAATTAATGGGTGGCATAGCAATTTCTAGGTTACTTAAATACATCTATCAATTAATTTGTCGAAAATAATTTATTAGTATCACTATCCGCGTAGGTATACATGTAAAGAAAAAATATATGGCAGTTATAGGAAAGAAAATTTTCTCACTTACGCAAAGTGAATACCTAAAAAGCACTTCGTAAGTCTATAAACCGTATACCCTGCATTATAAAGATAAGTAAAAGAAAATAATTTGTGTACAGATAGTGCAAATTATTTTTTAATTGACTGAATTATTCATAGTGATATATATTGTGAAAGCCAAGATTGTATGCGGTTATTAAGTGTACGCGTAATTGTTAGTTAGAGAAAAAAGAATGGTGTACTGCAGACGTTACACGGTATTTATGTATAAATAACAAAACTAAGTTGTATTGTGTTTGTTATTTATTTATACAAAATAAAAAAAAGACTGTGGAAGATCTGCGTACATCTACATTTCAAGTACATTAAATAAAAGGTAACAATAAAACTCCTGTTTGTTTATTTCAATCCATTATGCGTACACAAAGCAGTGATATAATTTACTGTCGTTGTCTTGTATCTTTAACAGGACTATAGTACTCTACATATATATAACATGGTAATATTGTATGCACATATTTCATGTAACTTCTATAAGGCCCTTTCCCTCCGTAAAGATTGCTGATTGCAATCGTACGTCTATACATTATACACATCTACATAACTATTCTAAAGTAACATTTTCACTCTCGTCACGTTTAATTGAAAACAAGCAAAATAGCGCATTTAAAATTCAACCATCAAGTTGATGATGCCATAAATTTTTCATCAAATAAAAAATATACGAGGTGTTCGACCATCTTGAGCATATTGTATAAAATAAAATCGAAAGGATATCTACATACATGCCTTCGTATAGCTTTTCAATAATTTCGAGCGTACTTAATCGCTTGCATAACATCGCTTCGATGCATTCCATCTGCCAGACCAGTAGCAAATTTATGCCGATGCTTCAAGATCTGTTCAAGAATTGTTTTATATCTTTCGATTCTTACGCATTTTTTTCCACTCTCTCACTGAAATAAAGTAAAATTTACAAGCGTTCAATAAAATAGAAATATAGACACGACGTTCGTCAGAATCATAAATTCGCCTACACCTTTTGTAAGATGTTAAGTATGCTACACTTACATACTTATCATGGATATGACATTTATATGACGTACGCGCTGATGAATGAAACATGTCATAACTAATGTTATATTATTAGTTATTTATTGTTATCTTATATGCAGAATTATAACCGCGTCGTTCAGACTTTCTCGTTTGAGACAAGCAAACAATACAATAAACTTTACCTCATTTTAATAAATTTAATTATCTTTTGCACTAATAAAATCGTCATACAAACATGACTAATTATAAATAATTAAATAAAAATTTGGAATTCCTACTAACAAATCTGCTACAATGTAATCCTCTTGGTTGCCACATTTTTCGATACAATGGAATGTTGACCATTCAAAGACCTTTGAAGAAATAACCTTCTTTTGTTTTAATTTTTAAATTAACCGTTTTGGTATTTTATGCATTTAGTTTTATAGTTTTATTAAAATTCTTTGTAAAAATATTCGGGAAACCGTACTTAATATTACTGGATATGTTTATCTTAGTCTACACGTCGTAGTTAATTATCCATCTTCGCTACATAGTTTTATTCAAATTTGTTTTTCTTACGATGGTAATTGGATGAGATTTGTGTACGTTTGCTTTATAAATGATAGGTATATTATGAGGTCGATAAATATTAAAAAGCATTAAGCTGTTAAAGTACAGTGGACTTCAGGAAACAGACATTTATTTAATGTGTTTTACAACAAATAGTTTTTAAACAAAGTAAAGTTGTTACTCATCCTATTATTTAGTAAACAAATTGTTAAAGAAAACAACACATACCTATTTTATAAAAAGCATTCAATTCCTCAAAAGAGTATTTCATCATTTAAAAAAGCAACTACAACGAAGAAAATGGCAACATACGATTTCTAAACGAGAATTTCACCACATTTTTTAAATCGGTAACCATATACATTCTGGTGACATTAAGTTTGGTAAAATAAGCGTAACTACTATCAGTTTCAAAAAGCAAGACACCTGAGCAACCCGTTTTCTGATCTATTTATAAATAAATATTACAAATTCTGAACCACCGTTGATTATTACACTTATCGACTTTTGTCACGTTCTTATAAGTTACATATAATTGGGTGATACACTTTTTTTTGAAAAATTGTGAGTATCAATCCAAACTGTTAAAATAAAAAAATCTGGAAAACCGTTTTCGAGAAATTAGTCTTAGAATTCAAAAAAATAATTTTCCCGCTTAAAACAAATTTCTGACGTGTGACGTCATAAGTCGTATAAGCAGCCGTCGTCGTCCTGTTAATGCTGCTTTGTAATTGAGAATATTACGACAGGTTATTTACATTTTCGAAAGAATTCGGTGGGTTTTTCATTGAGTTCGAAATTTTTATCCCAATGTCCTTAGTCAAAATCTATATTTTTCTGCTGTGATCATTTTAATTTAAGTTTCTTTCATTAACAATTAATCTAGTTTTGTGTTCAAATACATACTCCTTTGTTGTTTGAAAGGATATTGAAAGTTACATTAGATTTAGAAGCCTAGGAGGAAACATTCTTTTAAAGCCAGATGTGGTTTCCATGTCCTTGATTGTCCGAAAGATAGAAAAGAACTGCCAGGATAGTACTTGTCACTTACAAAATGCCAGAGAAAAAACGGATTGAAGAATCTTTTTCTGCAGCTGTACGAGGATATATTGAAAAATTCTTAGCCTACTATAGAACCAAACAAAATTTCAATGTCAAAATATTTTATTACTCAACATATTCTCCTCTTAATTGGATACATTTATTACAGCGAACCTGCAACGTCTCTAGACCTTTCAAAAAAAATGTTTCTTCTTGTTTTGCAAACCATACCTCCACAGCTTCTATTACCTCCTTGTTGGAAGAAAATGTACGACCTTTTAAACTTTTTTTTCAGTTGAGGAAAGAGGTGATAGTCGGACGGAGCCAAATCGGGTGAATAAGGGGGTGTTCTAGTAATTCAAACCCTAAATCACGAATTTTTGCATGGCAACATGAGATTTGTGTGCAGGGGCGTTGTCCTGCAAAAACAAAACACCTTTGGATAGCTTTCCGCGTCTTTTCTCTTTAATATTTTCCCGTAGAGTGGTCAGTAATGTCGAATAGTAATCTCAGTTATTGTTCTACCCTTATCCAAAAATCAATCATGATTATCCATGGCAATCCCAAAAAACTGAAGCAAGAACTTTTCCAGCAGATTTTTGGACACGAAACTTCTTAGGTCTTGCTTTATTTCTGGATCGTAGAAATGTACCCAAGTCTCATCGATAGTAACAATTCGGTTTAAGAAGTCTACATCGTTTTCAAATCGAACGCGATGCTTCTACCCTTGCAAGCTTTTGGTCAACATTCAAACATTTGGGGATCCATTTTGCAGCAATTTTTCTCATGTCCAAATTGACGTTAACCATATGATGAACGCGTTCGTATAAAATATTCAGTGCTTCAGATATCCGTTTTAGCCCAATTCGACGGTCTGATAAAATCATGTCATGAACTGCATCGATATTTTCGGGGACTGACACAGAAACTGGCCTTCCCGATCGGTCATCATCTTCAATGGAAAATTTACCTCTTTTGAAGCTTGCATTCCAATTTTGACGGTCGCATACGAAGGACATTGATCACCAAGGGTATTAAGCATATCTTCGTAAATCTGCTTACCTCTTAACCCTTTTAAATACAGGTACTTGATGATGGCTCGATACTCCAATTTTCGATTTTCACAATTTCGGTGGACATCTTTTTTTATTTAATTTATTGCGTGACTCTGGTTTACTTTTTTGACGTCAAACTTTACACTGACACTTCTAATAAGTTATTGTTCGTTGTTATGGTAACGCAATATTTTGTTTATGCAAGGAACTGGTCTAGGCTAACTAGATATCAATACATCCTCGTAATTGATGGTCAATTGCAAAAGGTTTACTCTATGAATACTCAATTAGAGAACAAATCTGGAGTGCATCTTTCTACATATGACTTTTGACGTCATAACCAATGGCGTTGCGTTCTGCTAAATCTAAATTAGCTGAATTTCAAAAAGCTTTTTCAGTATAAACAATGCAGTTTTTAAGTTTTTAATATCACGTATAAGCTATATTATAATGATTAGAATATGATATCGCATAAATTTAATAAATCTAAAGCAATGGAAAACACCCAATTGGACAACTATAACTATTGGGTTTCTATTTATTATTATGACTGATCATAGAAAAAATCATGGTAAGAAAAAATAGTGTATGTACTTCATATTTAATGACTACTAAGACACTCTGAAAGCCTTGTTCTGTTTTAATAGATATCATTACAATATGCTCATTCAATTATATACAATTATTTCATAATCTTCTTCTAATAGATATCTACTAAACTACGTCACCTTAATTTTTAATGTCAAAAGTGGTAAACTGATAAAAATAGAGATTCTCATTTGAAAAAACAACTTTCAATGATTTTCTTATTTTAATTTTGAAATGCAGGAATTTATTTATTTGTTATTACGATATCAACATAGTTTACTAAAGCAGATCCTCTTCTAATCCCAATTAAATAATAAAACCATTTCTGCCTTATGTATAGTCAAACATTTAGTACTCTCTTAAAATCGTACTTACTAAAACCGAACTAAATTTTGCAAGTTCCGAACTATGCATAGATATTCCAAAAATGTTTTTTTAACTAAACTCCAATGTATAACAGCTTTCAATCTGACAACACTGTAATTTAGTGTGTTTGAGTGAGAGGTTTTGAACAAGCAAGGGATTAAAACAAGAGTTTCCACTTAGCCCAAGCCTATTTTCGTTATATATAGGAGACTTGGAGGAGACATTGAAGGGTAGAAAACAGGGGGGATAGTGATTGAAAAAGTAAAAGTATAGGTTTTGGCGTACGCGGACGATATAGTGGTAGTGGCAAAATAAGAGAGAAAATGGTGGAAATGATGGGGACAGTGAAGAAATTCATAGAAGGAAATAAAATGAAGGCAAATGTAGAGAAAACAAAAATATTAGTTTTTCAAAAAGAAGAAGGGGAGGAAAAAGAGGAATGGAAGTAGGAAAAGAGGTGGTAGAAGAAGTAGATGTGGTGAGATATTTAAGCTATAGAATGAGGTACGACACATGTAAAGGAGTTAAAAGGAAAGGAAGGAGAATAATATGGCAAGTGTGGGGATTGGGGGGAGGGTGTTTGGAAATGACGTAATAAGGAGTGGTGGTTATTTAGAGCATAATAAGGAGTGTAATATTACGGAACGTAAGTGTGGAGATGGAAGTAATGGGAAAGGTTGGAGAAAGTACAAGAGATATTGGAAATGAATATTAGGGTTGGAAAGAGAGACGCCGGGGTACATAGTTGAGGAGGAAATAAAAATGAAAAATTAAGAATACGCGCAGGGAGAATAGCAATGAAATATGAGAAAGGTATGGAGAAAAAGAGAAGGGAAGATTTTGAAAAAGTGTAGAGATGTAAGAGATGGACAGGAGGTTGTATTACGAAAGAGGGGGATATGCGAGGGAGGAGGTGGAAAGGAGAAGAAGAGAGAGGGAGGGAATAAAAATAAGAGAGGACATTGCGGAAAGGGACAGAGATATTCATAAGCAAGAAAGGAGGGAAAATATAATAGAAAATAGGAGGAGTTAGTGGATGAAGGAATACCAAAAATTTAAAGGGAGGAGGATGAGTTTAAGAAGAAAGAATAGTAGCGAGGTTTAGATGGGGGCATGAGGAGGCTAAAATAGGTACTGGTTGGAGGATGGAGGATGTGTGGGAAAGGGTGCAGAACTTGGAACACTTAAGTCGGGAATGTGAGGAGTTAAAGGAAGATGGTAAGGTAGAGGGGAGATATTAAAAAGAAGGAGGGAAAGAGTGAAATGGATGGAGGAGGTGATAAGCAGGGAAAGAATAATAGGATTACAAGAGAAATGGGGAGGAAAGAAGTAGTTATGTTACAATTTAGACTTAGTTAGTAAGGGAATAGATTGTAATTATAGTTTTATAAGTTGTAGAATAATATTGTAAATACTGAATGTAAAAACAATTAATTAAATACATACATAATAATAGAAATTTTAAAACAGATTCGATCTGACATCTGGTACTGTAAAGAAGCGCATAGTTTAATAGATAATATTAGGGAATTTGTAGTTATAATAGAAGGAAAAAGAAGATAGCAAACATTAGCAAAAAGAAGTTTACATTGCAAAAGTATCCAAAGAATACGAAGAATGAAATGAACCTATTTTTCTTTTCCAACTACTAAAATAGACAAAACACAAATAAAAGAAAGAATCAATTACCGAACATGTAGGATATAACCGTACTGAAAGAAGATTAAGGAGCAGTAGAAGATACCAAAAGTGGCCTCAAAAAAAGAACATTGCAAACCACAAGAAATGTAGAATTTAGACAGTGGGACTTCTAGTAAATCAATTTCAGATATTGGTTATATTGTATCGGATTTAGTGCCTCATTTGTATGTTAACGACAAAAACATATTTGATTCTAATTCAGAGAAAACAACAAATATGTTTCATTTGCTCAAATAAGCAGACTTTGTCTGTTCCTGAGCAGATATCCGAGATATTACAGGATACGGAAGTACCTTGTGCCTGTAGAAAATTTCTTTATTTTAAGCGATTGTGTAAATTTAAGAATAATAATAATTTTTTTTTACTAGAAGTTTGTTGAAGGGTTCGTTCAGACTCTATCACTTAAACTAAAAATTGTGGAAAGACGACAACTAAAGGAACGATGTCGACAAAACGGTATAACATTTTAAATTTTGTTTTCTTTTAGTTGAAAATTATTTCTGATTTCCGTTTATGGAAAAGCAATGTTCATGTTGAACGAATAAAGAATTAAAATAACAAGATTCAACAAGATCATGAACTGCATCATCATAAGAAGGAGTATTTAAAAATAAAAAAACGATTCAACTATGAAGATAATCAATTCCAAATGAACTTGTACTCTATAATACGTTTATAATAAAATAAATCTCGTCAAGTTTATTTTACCTACATTCCTATCAAATTCATTTTCATAACACATTTGGTCAAATATCTGAGAGCATCTAAAACCAATCCTCTTTACTAAAACCTCTCCTCTTACTGTGTTAAAGAAATTGATTCTCTATTAAATTAATACTAACGGTTAGCAGTATTTTTTATGCATTCTGTATGAACTTTTCAAAGGATTATTATCATATTATATCAATTAATTTTTCCGGTTTTGATAAATTTTAGTCGATTAATTATTAATCTTATTTCCTCAGCTTCATCTCTTCTTCTGTTTCTTCATTTACATATATCAACATCCATTATTAAATAAAACTCAAAATTCACCTGATTAAGGTAATTTCGTTCATGAGTTATTTATTTTGACAAAAGTTGAAATGGTATTTAAACTCGGAGTTTCAATGGTTTAAATATTTAAAACTGAACTAAGGGTAGAGGAAGATTGAAATGTAAAGAACCTGTCACGTGACCTGCGCCGTGAACGAAAATGAAACGGACGAGTCTACTAGTCACATTAAGGGAACAAGGAAGTGTATTTCGTAATTTCGTTTGTTGTTTTATTCAAATTGTAACCTAATTCAATAAATGCATTTATAGTAAGGTATATTTTTTATGATTTGCGTTGAAGAAGTGTTTCAAAATTTGATCTCGTTTAACACTTCCTCGATCAAACCCTACCTTACGTTTAAACAAATGTTTACGCCGCTACTGAATTGAAGGTCAAATTAATCGTTCGCGCAAACTGACTCACGTGACAGGTTCTTTACATTTCAATCTTCCTCTAATACAGTTTATTTATGTCTATTCATACGGTTTACGGTTAAACTCAAAGTTAAAACTGTTGTAAAGTTAGTACCGTTTTAATTTCAGACTATACATATAAAATTTAATTATTTCTAGATCTTCTATATATTATTTTAATTGTAGATATTCACAAACAGTGTGATCTTCTCAGTAGGAGTAGTACACCATGTCTAGTTTTTTGTCGACGTTTTGACTAGCGTTGGCCAGTCTTCATCAAAACATCTAACTAAGAATTGGTGGATATAACCGTAAAATAAAATTTAAAAGAATTCTGATAAACTACATAGATAAAATGAGTAAATAATTAATTAAAATAATTGCTTGTTAGTTCGTCGTTTTGTTAAGTTTATGCGTATTTAAAAAAATTATTTATTGATTTTAATTAGTAATTTATATTTTTATCTATCTACAAGTTAATAGTGTATATATAAATTAGTTAACTAAAATTAATGGTGTGAATAAACTAAGAAAGAAACCACGGTAGGAAGTTCACTAAACTGTCTCGAGTTAAAACTCTCCGCGTTTCAATGAATTTCACCTATCGACGGAAATTAACCTCTTTGCACCTCGGTATGTACTTTACGATTAATTACTCTTAATAACCGTCAGATAATGACTGATTTTGCAACATAACTTTCTACAATCTGACTCTTTGCATATACAAATTATAGTTCAGTCCATATTTGAAGCACGTATATGTTGGCTGTAATACTTGATATGACGTTCGCAAATCGTCCATGAAAAAAATTAATTATTTTTGTTTACTGTATCCAATTTGTCGTTGTTCAGACAGTAAAATATGCATCAAGAAATAAGTGACAATTTATTGACAGACAGTTTTAAACTACAAAAAAGCTTTTATCTTAGTTCAAGAAGTTTGAAAGAAAATTCCGTTTACGATTTTTTCAAAATCCAAACTGTACGTTCGAATAAATGTTTTAAAATTGTTTATGAAGAATAATTTTTAAAGATATGTTCTCACAGATTAGTATGAATACCTATAGGAATGCAAAATAGATGAAATTGAAATTTTCGCCTAAAGGTATGACCATATAATCAATGGTATGACTATAAGAATATTTTTCATTGATTAATCATTTAGACTCCAAAATTTATTGTAAAATTTTTAATATTTTATTATAAATCGCACTCAAAGTGAACTATACTTAAAAAACAAAACCATACAAATAACAATTTAAAAGCTGTTTTCTCATACAAAATTAAAATTACATATTGCAATAATTTGATTTTAATTTTTATTTTAAAATTAATTGCTCTTTTATTTCAGGGTAAATTTGACTAAGTCGTACTCAAATTTAAAGTTTTCTAATAATCACTTGTAATTTTAACTAGAAATAACTTTATTTTAGCTCAATAGTATTATTTCAGATTGAACCATCAATCCTATTACTTCGTCAATCAAATTCGATTGACGATTGACAATAAACATTAAACAAGTATTTATTAACACACAAATTCAAATGTTATTTTATAAAAATTAAGTAATTGTGCGGTAAATATTAAATTCGCATATGCGCATAACTTTCATTTACACTAACCACGTGTTGCGACATCGGTGAACGTGACGCGAATACAACAGTGACCAAATATTACAAATTTTTTAATAAACTAAACTAAATTTATTTACAGTAACACATTAACTTGCTGCTTTTTGTAAAATTTTTACACGGAACCGAACGTTTTTAAGAAGAAGAAGGCGTCTGCTTGCGCTTCCTTATATCACCTTTAGTAATTTCTAAATCGTTTTTTGTTTTTAACCGCTAAAAACGGTCATTTAAAAATAAGAGGAGTAATCGGTTTAAACGAAACTCCTTTAATCGATCAGAATCTTGTAATTTTCTGATTAATTACTTCTGAATTAATTATTTTAATGATTATTCTTCGTTGAAAGAATTCTTTTTTCCTAACTTTTGATCTTTTCTCGCAAGATCGTTGCGCCGCAAAAGATATTCCGTTTCCAATTTTAACAAACAAACTAACCTCAATTCATTAACGTTTAATTGATTTTTTCTTTTAAATAACCCTCGCGGACTGTTCTCACCCTGGATTTAAGGTCTTTTGATGAATTCTCGATCTTTTTACACGACCTCATAATCTTAGTGACCTTGACATAATTATTAAATTGAAATTTCTATTATTAAAACTAATTACTTCTAGGTTTTGATGCCGGATTCGAGTTTTGTAGCTGCTAATGGATTACATGGAAGTGTTATTTAAAATGAAACAAGGATAATAAGCTCTAGTTACATCCAGCTTCAAAATTGTATCAGAATTACCTGCGATGGACAACTTATTTACAATTATGTGAATCTAGCAAACGTCGCGGATTGATTCTAAAGCGTAGAAATTGCTACTGGGATCAAGATAACATCGCATTATGTAAAGTGCTATACTTTCAAAACTACGAAAAGTCTTAATCCTCTATTTTAGTTATGACCACCAGAAAACATACACTTATATTCAACATACAAAAGCAAAAAACTGCAACTAATATATTAAATAAAAGGCAAGTAAATTTAGCAAACTTAACCTATTTTTTTAAAAATACTAAATAAAAATATTTAATACATTAAAATTTATCTAATAAATGACAATTCAAAAAAATCACTACGTTTTAATAAAATTTTTTACAGTATTTTGTGCAACACCTAAAAGCATTTAGCATAAATTATACGAAAAGATAATTTTCTAAATTTTACATGCAACCATACACTTATATCTATTAATGTGCACTTATGTCGATGTAACTGTAATATTTTACAACACAATTTTATGTTAATGAAGTAGACCTAAACTAATAGAAATATGGATTTATTAACGACGATGTGTAAAAGTGATAAAACAGAGTGTACTTAAAAATCTTAAGGCTCTGAATTTTAATGAAAAGCAAGAATGTTCAAACTAATTTGATCAAATTTATTAGCTGCGCGCATTCTGAGCTGCAAGTTAATTTTGAGAATAGTACCTATACTTCCTACTTAGCTGTCTGTTTCCTCAAATTCTATAACAGCTATTCAAATTTTAACAATAATTTTATTCAAATAAAAAATAATATACAGAGCTGTCAGGCCGTAGATTGAATTGAATTAATTATTTTTACAGTGTACACAAAGTACAGAAAAACATCGCGCGATGATTATTGACAAATGAATAAATGAATGTTTTTAAGACATCCTTGAATTCTAACCTAAACTTTGGATCAGCTGAGTACCTACCCTGTAAAAAAATTATCAAATGTCAAAAAAATCTAGTCTAGTTTTTTATTTGAACACCCGTTATATAACTACTCTTGCAAATTTTGTATAGATACGTAAACAATGCAGACATTCGCATTAAGTAATTAAATTCATGTTACAAATACAACAATGATTACAAGAAGCAAAAGCTAATTTTCTCATTACAACATTGTAATCATTCCTTTTTGTTACTTTTACGTACTTTTATTTCTCATAAATATCTAAACGGATATGTGCAACTGTTAATGATATTGTTATTTTATTATTTATTAGCAATTGTATAGAAAGTTATTTTCAAAGTTATTATATGCCTGCTTTGGTCGGGAAGCCTTGGTTAAATGTTTCAAGAAATAAAAAAAAATATTCGCGTAATTTTAGTATTATAAATCAATCAGTTGATCGTGATTTAGTAAATATTTAACAACAAAAACTTAATATGTGCTTATAATGAGCCGTTGTAATTTCACAACAATTATTGATAGTTTATTCGAAATATGTGTTTGATTGTTTATTTACCGCCACACGTTAAAAAACAATTTCATGTTGATTTGTGACTTAAATTGTGATTATTAAATTGCCTATTTATAACATCTTCTAAAAATAAAGAATGTTAAATAAATATAAGAAATCAAAAAATGAATATATGTTGAAGGGTCATCATCTCAGAACAGCATAAAATTTAGCTGTTTGTAAACCTAAATTTATTACGTTTCTGCCAAAAATTAGGTGTACGCTTTTAATACATATTAAGTTTCTTAATTAAACATAAAGTCTCCTTCTTATCGGAGAAAGAGGCCAGAGCTGACATTTATGAATACCCTTGATAGAGGCCAGTCCTGTCTTGGCCGAAACGTTGACAAGTAAAAGGTACATAAAGTTTTAATGGTTCCATCATGTACCAAAAAACTCTCTTTCCAATAAGAAAACCCCAGTTTTTTAAAAAATTAAAAGCATACTCTTAAAGAAAAGAAGCAAAAAACATCGAAATTTATCTAACAAAATTGACAAAAAATTTTGATAAAAAAAGTTACTATAAATAAAACTGTTTTAACAAAGGATAACCCTAAGGACGGTTCAGGTACCTGGTTGTTCAAAACCGTCGTTTAGGCATTTTAAGGGTATTGTATGCGACTTCGTTCCGACGTAAAAATACTTCACGCAATCATCAACAATCACCACGAATAAGTGCACTTTCTATATGTTCAATTTGGTTAATATACAGGGTGTCCAGAAGCTCTCCTGACAAACGAAGACCGGAGATTACTCAGATAATTTTAAGACAATTTAACCCAATTCACCTAGTCCGAAAATGCTTCCTAAGAAAGCTAGAGCTCTTTGAAGATGGCGCCTCGTAAATAGTTTTTTTTAAATACCTCCAGAACGCTTCTACTTAGAAAAGCAAAAACTGGTATGCTTGTTTAGCCTTCAGAAATGAATCGATTTCATCAATTGCAAATTTCTAGTACCGGTCATAGGCGTCCGTTTTGGGTAGGTCAACGGTTATTTTAACGCATAACTTCTTTGTCTTTAACTTTTCAGGTATTCTAGTACTAAAAGGTACTCTTACTTTAAGTCATTAGATACACCGTTTTCTAGAAAAAATGGATTTGAAAATTTTTGTTTTTTGTCATTAAAGTTACATTTATATTTTTTGCACTAGTTGGCTCTGAACTGCCAACAAAAAGTAAAACCTACGTTTTCATTGTCAAATTGTTGTCAGTTCGCGAAGTTTATCTTTTTAATTTTTTTACTTTACCAGGCGCCATCTTCTAAAGAGCTCTAGCTCCCTTAGGAAGCATTTTCGGACTAGGTGAATTGGGTTAAATTGTCTTAAAATTATCTGAGGAACTTTCGGTCTTCGTTTGTCAGGAGAGTTTCTGGACACCCTGTATAGATTAGTATCTAACAAATTATCAAACGCAAGAAAAATAGTTATTTATGTATCAAGGCACTAAAATTTGATTTTTCATTACAAATGTGTTTTGTTTGCAGATTGATATACTATATTTTTTTCGAAATCCCAAAGTTTGAACAAAATCGGACAATTTTTAACGTTCTTTAAGGAGTAAATATAATCACTGTTTACATAGGTTTTACACATCTCTACCGGGAAAAATGTGAACTTAGAAATCGTCGTATAATTAATTTTTTTACTGCCGATTTTTTGCTTCTTTGTGACGATTTCGGAAAAAATTATATGTTCTTATGTAATAAGAAAAAAAATCTGCAAATATTTTAACATTTTGATGCAAAAACAAGGGTTAAAACTGCTTCCTTTAACACATTGCATAAAAAAACAAGAGCTACCTAGATAACCAAACATTTATAATGGATACTGCATCGACTTTATCGGACGTATTATTTTGCACCTGCTTCTAGCATAAATTCTAGACAGCGTATGAACCTTTCACAGCACGAGACTGTGTTGATAGCTACACTTTTACGTGAAGATCGTTTTTCGTAAACACTGACAATTTCATTTGATGTGAAGTTGCATACAATACTCTTTTAAGAGTGGAATTCAAACTTAAAGTTTTGCTCAAAAAAGAGGAAAAAAAATATTGCATTTTACAAAAAAATATTTCAAATAAACCTATCGGATCAATTAAATTAGAAACAACTTTGATTTGAAGAAAAAGGAGTGTGTAAAATAAATATTTTTATAAATATTTCAAAAGCAGGAAAATATGTACTTTTTGGCTCTACAGATTGTGCCCAAAATCTAATCAAATCAGCGATAAATAACCCAATTTCCCATCGGAACCGTGTATTTCTTGATATCGTGTTTACATACGGACGGTTAGCCACCAGAGAATTTTTTTTTGTTTCATTGCAACGTAGTAACTCTAATCCGCCGAAAAAAGTGAAAAACGGGTACATAACTTACCCATCTTATTTATAAAGAGTGGAGTAAAACGAACGTCATCAATTTTAAAACTAAGTCAATAATAACAGCATTTACCCTTTCTCTTACATTCTGTAGTTTTTCAAGTACTTTTTATTCAAAAGCATTTTTCTTACAAAATTGGTTATACAAGTTTTCCACGGTCGAGTGGGACAAAGAAAATACATGCAAAATCGGTTTTTTTGTGAATATTATCTCCCTAGCACTTCCATATTCAATTTAAGTGAGAAATGACATAGCTGGTGTAATGAGAAACAATTCAACGTAAATAGTTAAAAAATATATATTTGTAAGGACAGAAAATAAGTTTAGTTGGTCGGCGCGTGCGAGTATAAAGTAGTAACTAAACTGCACGGCTGCTAATTACGATTAAAATACTTTTTTTTATTTCTTTTAAACTCAATTAAGTTTTGTTGTTTATCTTTGCTTTTACAATTAAAGTAACTAGTAGTAGGTACATAAAACAAGCTTAGTAGAAATTTAAAAAAGTATTCTCGGGATTCGAACCGTAATATAATATCACATCACGCGTGCAATTTAATTACTACTTTATTAGTCGCTCGTGCTAATTTGTTTTGCAAATATGTCATTAGTATCTCTGCTTCTAAGATCACAGCGTATATTTGGTTGACTAATTGTGGACACGCAGATTTGACAGCTTTTCATATATTGCTCAATTTGATGGTCTAACCCTGGTCACCACATATATGACGTAGCAGAATTCTTAACCTTCTTTATGTCCTTATGTATACGTGCAGTACTTTTAAAGCTTTACTCTCAGAAATTTTATAGGTATTGAATTTAATAAAAATATTTTCAGAAATTTCCTATTCTGGTTTTATTATTTGCCATTATAAATCACCTAAACTTAAGTCTAAAAGTAAGTGTTTTGATTTACATTATTTGTTAAGAAATTGACTGACTCAGGTTAATGTTTAAATCGTGATGTTTAAACAAACTAGTCACTACCACCAAAATAATTAACTATTAATTTACATTTTAGAATGCCTTTCTTATTTTCTTTCTTTCTTTTTTTTTTTAAAAATAAGCTTTTTTAAACACAAAAAGTAGATTTATATGATCCAATTTCTTGTATGTATAGCATTTAATGTTTCTTCTAATTAAAAAAATTTTAAAATGTTTAATTTACGTTTATAGCTATTTATTGTATAAGTGTATATGTGTCCCACGAAAAAGTTGACATAGGCGTTTTCTATGTTAAATTCAAAATTAATTCATTTTTTTTGCACAATTTGAGTACAATACAGGGTGCCCCATTAGTATGAGTTTGCTCGATTACGGCTAAACGGTTCAAGATAGACGAAAAATGAAAATAACATGTTGCCATAGTTTTCGAAGCTGCATAATCTAAAAATATTATTAAGAGAACAGAGTTTTCCCAAAAGGTGCTGCTGAGGTCAACTTCATTTTTTTTCAAATATCAACCCTCAATTTTTATTATATTTATATTTTTGCCATAATCGAGCAAATTCATACTAATGGGACACCTTCTATAACAACATATTTTATTAGATAGATAAATTAGAACAAATTTATGTGCTAATTAAAGCGTATTTTAATAAAAAAAATAGTAAAATTTTTATAATGATTTACGCGAAAAAAATCCGGGTCCGATCCCGATTGTCGTAATGTAATTTGGTTTTTTAATAAAATTATAATCGATGTTATTATTAATATAATTCACTTTACAAAATTGTATTATAATGATATTAAAGTTAATATAAAAAATACTACAATCGGAATGGAACCCTAGTTAGAAAGCGGAAAAAGATTACAAGGCAACAAATTAACCAATTCGTCCACGAAGACTACTTAATAAATAAAAATCCATTTGGTTAATAAATAAAATTTCACAAAAATAACTTATTTTACTGAAAATAGTAACATACGCTTTGAAGATTGATTATTATCACATCAATTCGTTTTATTTTACTATCTATTCAACATAAAATATTGTTATGTTGCGTTCGAATTGTACAAAAAAAAAGATATGTTATTTTTTAATTTAACATAGTAAATGCTTATGTCAATTTTTTTTGTGGGACACACGATATAGCATTTTATCCACGCAAGCTTGTTTAAACGTAAGTGCAAAGGCTTAAAAATACAAGAAAGCGATTTTGTTCCTGAGATAAACCTTGAGGAAAACTACCCAATTATTGCCTGTTAAGTTCAGGAATTATTACAAAAAAGTATTTTCGAATTTAATGAAAAAAAAACGAGTGGTGATTACAATAAATGAAAAAGTCCTGCTATAGTATTTCTTAAATGCATGTTTATTATTCATGTGGTCGAAGAATTCGATGCTGAAAGCCACTATAAAAGTCTATAAAAACTTAGACTTTGGAGAATATGGTAGGCTCACTGCCAATTTGAAGAATGAGTCGAGAGGATACAAGACGAAGAAAGCTGCAGTATTGGAAAGAGAACAAGTAGAAGAATTTTTGACAAGGTCATTAAATAAAGAATATTTGATGATCAGTGTAAAAGTATCTCCTACCCTTTGACATTATAGATAATATAATTACATATAATATATTTTACGTTTCACTAGTACATGGTGGTGTCTGGATGGCTGTCGTTGCTTTCGGATTAACGAATTTGACATTTCTCAAAAATTAACAATTATAGAAGCGATTCTCTATCAACAGTGTAGATATGTGCAGAAAACCCATGTCTTTACGTCCGAAGAAGTACACACTAATCAACGTGTACCTCATAAATTCGTTGGATTGAACACGTTGTCAAACGTTCCTTCAAAATTTGCTTAATTTTTGAATCTGCTAAATTCAGAAAATTATAGCGGCCATTGTATGAAACAAAACTTCAACAATCCTTTACTAGGAAATAAATGAGTTGACAACAATTAAAGGACATGATGGGTTAAGAAGCCTGCTGTAGCAGATTGCTTTGATGTCGCAAAGAAAATTCAAGATTGTTCGGGTACTAGTCGCTTATCAAAAATCTTTTGAGACAACGTTTCCTTCCGAACTTCAAACCAACTTGTTATCAAATTTAATCTTTCTATTTATATTTTTTGCCCAATCCAAATTAGTTTTTAGGTGTAATGAATGTTTTTAGTTATCCAATTTTATAGATTGTAGTTATTTTATATAAATCCTCATCATATTACTTGTTTAGAACGATGTTAGCTATGAATGAAAATGGACTTAGTTTAAGTTTTTACTTTTTATATACAACATTTCAATGTACTCTTTGACTTTTTACATAAATAAAACTAAAATAATTTTTAATTCTCTATTTGTATATCTAAAACCTACTAAGAAAGTGTTCAAAAAACACAATGCAGTTAATTCCTGGTTTTCAAATACTAAGCCTTCAATGAAGGAGATGTGGTAGTGAAAAAGAACATTAAAAGTCCCTGTTAGTTATTCTTGCCAACGTTTCGACCGATCAGCCGGTCTTTCCCAAGGAAAATAACAACAATTTGAGAATAGCGGCACGTTATAAGATCCCTAATTGCTAAGTAAGCAAAAGTTTAATTTTAAAAGAATTTCATTACCAAATCTAATGTTAAAAGTCTGATATTCTAGTCATAAACAAAAAATATGTTGTTTTTGTTAAAAACATTTTTTTTGTAAATTTTAAATGTTATATGATTAAATGTTCATAGAAACAACGCAGTACTTGAATCTTAAATGGGGCTATTGACGTTTTTAGTTAAAAATATAGATTTTAAATATTAAGACAGCTTGATTCACTGTAGATTTCTTGTACAAGAACATCTTTTTCAAATATGCATTTATAACGTAAGGTCTTATTTCAGGACATTAATCTCTAAACCAGATTATTCAATTCTTATTTTCAATATCGTTAATCTTGTTTTTAAGAATTCCTGGCATAATGTTATTGAATAAGACTATACAGCCTGTCCGTAGTACGCGGACCTTTGTATTGCCTTTTAAAAATTAGACTTTTTCAAAATCTTTTTTGACCATTCTTTTAGGTTCCTCAGTGGTTACTAAATTTGAAGATATTTTCAAGTATACAGGGTGTCCCACTTTCACGGACCACTTGTCAACTTTGACATCTTAAATGGAAACATATATTTTTTATTCTGAATCTATGTGAAAAACTATGGTGCTTTGTGTATACGAGTCTTACTCAAAAAATGATTCTTTTCAAGATATCGATTTTTAAACATTTAATTGGTAAATATTGTACTTCAGATATTTCACGTTTTTAGATTATTACTTGAAACATCAAATTCAAATTTTATTCACCTTTATAGCGGTAACGTCCCTAACTGTCCATGATTTAAAAGTTGACATCGATTATACAATTTAAACTTTGTAATCGAAAATGCTGAATAACTTAATAAAATCAAATGGAACACCCTGTATATTTTTTCCCAGACCGATGTAGAATTAAATTCTCTACATTTGGGTATATGTGTTTGTCTACCAAAATTCCACCTTTAGCCGTGAAATTCGTTTTCATCGAAAATTATCATCGCAAAATTAAGTCGGCGATGAAATACGAACCTCAAAAGTTCATTGTTGTCACGATTGTGTCCAATTTAACACAATTTTATTGAATCTTTGTATTGTCAGTAATAAGTTTTCGACAGCAGAAGTAGTTAGTATAGTTTATTTAATCGGAAAATGGAATGGAAGTTTATTGGCAGAAAATCCGGAACTAGAACGATATCTCCGAGCTGAGATTCAAAAATCTACATTTGCCAATTCGAAAAAAAAAAATACTAGGAATACATGTTTGTACTGAAGCGGATATGCAATTTAACATCGTTATCATTATCAGCAGTTGAGAATCCCACCATTGGAATATTACAAAAAAATAACGTTGGAGCTTTAAACACTCCTGTAAATAAAGTTTACGAACAAACAAATTCCACCCTTATCACGTGTACAACACCGTATCAATATCTGACAAAAACAGATTTTAAATAACAGACATCAACATCGATCAGAGGAAACATATACAGGGTGTTCTATTTAATTTTATCAAGTTATTCGCCATTTTTTATTACAAAATTTGATATTTCTTTTCCCATACCCTGTATAACCAATAAATCAATATCTCAAAAAGTATCATTATTTGAGTAAGACTCGGATACATAGTTATTCACATACATTTTAGATGAGAGCACCTCAATGGAGAGTACTTTAAATACATTAAAAATTGACAATAAGAATCGCTGCAGGGATATTTTCGATTTTAAACACTTGCTTGAAATAAAATCTAATCGAATTATTAATGTCGCTTCTAAGTGCACACAAACTGATGTAGTTTATCACAATAGAGTATCCCAAACCTCAAAACATTTTCCTAGAGCAGATGCGGTAAAAGCGTTCCGATTTGACAAATTTTCTAAACTTCTGTTGATGTGAGAAACATAGCTGCACAAACCCACACGTCCCCGACTGTGAACAATTTTGAAGAAACTAATTGATTTAACTAAGATAAGGAATAGTCAAAGTGTAGTACGCGACACAAGGATAAATACTATCCAAAGCGGTATACAAATAAATCTTTAGTGGAAGAACTCAAAGAAATATTTCCCCTATACAATTGAATCAAGGCTCGACAGCATCTGAATCTGTTTCCAAAATTTATCTACCGCAAAAGGAAGAGTACAAGGAAATCTTAGCCCAGAAAGCGAAACCCAGAATTATAATATTAGCAGACGGCCACGGTAGGAACTTCGTCAATAAATTTTGGGATAGGCTTTCCCTGAAGTACTCAGTTCTATGCATTTTCAAGCTTGACGCTACCTTTGAACAAATCACTTGTGATTTATCTGGTTTATTATAATTGAGGGAACAAATAAGGCCTTAAACTATATCAGTGATCATCATATCGAGAAAGCAGTGGCCTCTCTCTCCCATACAAACTGTTTGCTTGCTGCTGTTCCTTATACTTATCATTAGCATTATGTTTTCAATTATTTTAATAACTTAGCGTATAAGACAAATTATCAGATTCAGTTTATTGTTAATAGGTTTGTGAGTTTGTAAAATTTTAGATGTAAATTATATTTTAAACTCATACTGGTTATACTTAAATAATAAGGGTAAGTCAAAGTTGGTGTGGTTCGTCACTGATCATAAATACCTATTTTATGACTTGATTTTTAAAAAGTACTTTTTGGATAAAAAAACAAAAATAAATTTTAGTAGTACCAAAAGCGGCCAAAAATATGTTTTTTTCTGACCTCTTTTATTTTCGGTCGTTCTAGATGGCGCCATATCTATCACGGTATTTTCTTAACTTACATAAAGATATTGACTTGACTGCTAATGTCAATTTTTCTATCATAGTTACCTACATGCATTATAAACCTTTGAAGATATATTTCCAAAGAACCTTATCTTTTATTAATATGTTATGACTTCAGTGAGCGCACACCTGAATACTTCCGATTCATTTTACGAATTCCATGTA
>JALBCR010000526.1:0-127707 GCA_030710515.1 Abscondita cerata | reverse complement strand
TTTTATTCACAATCGTATTGTAATATGAAAAGTTGCAAAATAGACGATTACACAATTGATGTTTAAAATTTTACCAGCTAGCCAGGAATAATTATTACTGACCGGTTACGAATTCTTTTAAACGCCACGCTTGTGTAGTATACTAAAAATGTAAACACAATTAAAACATAACCATAAAATACGCCTTTTAATTCGTCGTATGGCTTTAGAAATTGATTTAATATGCCTTCGTTTTGTTATATTATTAATTGTGGAAGTGCTGGGTTGCGTGATCAAGTTCTAAGGATAAAGTACAAGTACGGTTTTTCCGCATTCCGACGATTTTACGTTATAAACATCAACTAGCATCGACCACATTTGACTGCCATTAAAAGAGAAGATTTTCCTGAAAGCAAGCAGAAGAATGCTTCTATATGTTTTAAACATTTTATTTCAGTTAATTATTAGAATTACTAAATACAAAATATAGTATTTGCTTTATACGATCATAGGAACATCCGATAAACTCACAGATAAGTTAAATCTTTGTTGGGAGCTAACTCTGCATTTGTGATATGACAAACAATGTTCTGCTTCAAGTTTATATTGGTACGAACGAAATAAAAAAGATGAAGAGGCTAATACATGATCATTAAGTGAACGTACTATAAGTTTGGTCGAGACGACATGTGTGAAGGTTTATGTGTGCATTTGCATAAGTGAGTACTAATTATATATACAGGGTGCCCCACCTAAAACAAAACTGACCGTTTTTTTGGAGTTATCTTACACTTTAAAAAAACGCTCGGGCAGGTCAATTTTTGTTTGGAGGGGGACATCTTTAAAAGACAAAGTTGACCCGAAATAACAACAGGTGGCCCTCATGTCGAAAATCTTAAACGGCATGATAGCTCAACAGATACCTCATATAAAAGCCTTTTTAATTCCCTATACAGCTATATGCATCTTATTTCGGTCAGGGGCCCCAAGTCCCCCTCACAGCCTTATTTTCGAAAATCAAAATAAGTCAGAAAATACTGCAATATGGTCGAGAATGCCAATTCATGTGCAAGAGACATTCACTAACAATAAAATTTGCCCTGATAAATAAACAGGATGCCCCGACAGCCCCATCTCAAAAATCTCAAATTATAGGGCGGGTCAAGTGGCACTTCATATGAAAGGTATTGTAATTCTCTATTCAAATAAGTACATTTTATTCCCTGAAAAGGGCCTAAGGGGGCCAAGACAAGACAAGTAGTGTAGCAGCCGTTCTACAAAAACAATGCCCCGTATATGTTTCAATATTATTTAATTTTAGGTAAGCTGCAATTTTACGTCTTAATGGTTGTTTTGTAATTTAATCAAATCGTAGCTGCATAAACAACCTTTCATTTAGAACATTTTCTCAAAGACCAATGTATTCAAGTAATATTGCAACACATTGGGGATTGGTAACATCAAATGACCGAGGTTGATACGTTTTAGTATTCGGAACCATAATACAAACTTTATCTTCTAGAAAACTGATGTCTGTATCTTCATTTTATAAAGCTCATCACTGCGACAAGCACCAGATACACCAATTATTAGAGCAACCTAAAATTTATATGTTAGCATGTAGTTGCATGCAATAAATAAAATTACTTTTGTAGAAGAAATCTATTGGTGCTCTCCCAATTCTCTCGACAGGAATATAAAACTTTCGGCCTCGGTATGTAATATACTGTTATTCTTAGTTTTATGAAAAATAGTACATTGTGTACCTAGTAAGGGAAAAGCGTAACATTTCTCGGCTACCGCCTCGGCTAGCAACACAGGGTCGGAAATGGTGCCCACTTTTCCTGAAGTACACATACTATTTTCCATAATCGTTAGAAAGCCGACTGAAAGAACCTGTACTAAAGATGAATATATCCCGGAAACTCCACCAGAATTTATGCGGAAGCAGTAAGTACAGCTACTTAAAATCTGTATCAAAAAATAAATAAAGTGAAATAGACTACGGCGTATGTCACTTCACGTTATAAATGATTAATTATTTTTTCAAAATGAGGAAGACTGCCTTCTAAATTTTTCTTTCCCTTATGGAGAAATGGGTGTAGAACACGATGTGTGGTAAAAACAGTTTTTCTAAAAAGTGATCTTTAAAGCGAAAAATTAGAGAAATGTAATTAGACTAGGCTCCTCAGTGAAATAAATGATTATTTTTTTGTTTAAAGTAAACTTCGTTTTATGTTGAAATGTATTTAATAATGCTTATTATTTACTTCAACAACAATTATTAAATGAAAATATAGGCGGGTGTTGTGACACGGTGCTCTCTCATATATCGGTCCGGTGTTAAAATTTGCCAATCTGTTGCTGAAAGTTTGCTTCTCCCCGGTAACTGAAGTTTGTTTTCATGTTTATGTTTTCTCAATTTAAGCATTCGGAAGTTAATTATACCTATAAATAGTATTAAGTTTATTTTAATAGTTGTTCATGCTGATTTTGATAATAATAGATATTTATTAAAGCTAATAAATTTTTTGATTTATGAGACCAATTTCGATAATTTAAATAAAAATCATGGAAGGCTATAACATAATTAATTAAGATTCTTTCTTATCTTTCCAAAAATATTATTTTATAAATTAGTATATTTTTGAAAAGCTGAAAAAAACAGTTTAATGGTGTCATCGTCTACTATATGGTTTACAATTAAAATAACAAAAAGTTGTATAATAAAAATCTGCATGAAGAACCACTAAATTAACATTCTTACATTTTTAAGTAATTCACTTCCGTAAGTTGTAAATAAAATCAAATAAAAATTAACAAATTACATATTGGTTCTTCCTTTAAGCAAGATGAGATAAAGAAATTCTAGTTTTCACCAGGTAGATTGTACTCAAATTTGGATTCAAAATTCGACAAAAATTACAAAAAGCGTTTTGTGTTCATCTCACGTTGTTCTAATACGAGAATGTATTGATATCTAGTTAGCCTAGACCAGTTCCTTGCATAAACAAAACATTGCGTTACCATAGCAACGAACAATAACTTATTAGAAGTGTCAGTGTAAAGTTTGACGTCAAAAAAGTAAACCAGAGTCACGCAATAAATTAAATAACCGAAATTGTGAAAATCCAAAAATTGGAGTATCGAGCCATCATCAAGTACCTGTATTTAAAAGGGTTAAGAGGTAAGCAGATTTACGAAGATATGCTTAATACCCTTGGTGATCAATGTCCTTCGTATGCGACCGTCAAAATTGGAATGCAAGCTTCAAAAGAGGTAAATTTTCCATTGAAGATGATGACCGATCGGGAAGGCCAGTTTCTGTGTCAGTCCCCGAAAATATCGATGCAGTTCATGACAGATTTTAAGACGGAATGGGCTAAACGGATATCTGAAGCACTGAATATTTCATACGAACGCGTTCATCATATGGTTCACGTCAATTTGACATGAGAAAATTGCTGCAAAATGGATCCCCAAATGTTTGAATGTTGACCAAAGCGTGCAAGAGTAGAAGCATCGCGTTCGATCTGTGCTCGATTTGAAAACGATGTAGACTTCTTAAACCGAATTGTTACTATGGATGAGACTTGGGTACATTTCTACGATCCAGAAACAAAGCAACAATCGATGGAATGGCGACACTCTGGTTCTCCAAGACCTAAGAAGTTTCGTGTCCAAAAATCTGCTGGAAAAGTTCTTGCTTCAGTTTTTGGGATTGCCATGGAGTAATCATGATTGATTTTTGGATAAGGGTAGAACAATAACTGGAGATTACTATTCGACATTACTGACCACTCTACGGAAAAATATTAAAGAGAAAAGGCGCGGAAAGCTATCCAAAGGTGTTTTGTTTTTTGCAGGACAACGCCCTGCACACAAATCTCATGTTGCCATGCAAAAATTCGTGATTTAGGGTTTGAATTACTAGAACACCCCCTTATTCACCCGATTTGGCTCCGTCCGACTATCACCTCTTTCCTCAACTGAAAAAAGTTTAAAGGTCGTACATTTTCTTCCAACAAGGAGGTAATAGAAGCTGTGGAGGTCTGGTTTGCAGAGCAAGAAGAAACATTTTTTAAAGGTCTAGAGACGTTGCAGGTTCGCTGTAATAAATGTATCCAATTAAGAGGAGAATATGTTGAGTAATAAAATATTTTGACATTGAAATTGTGTTTGGTTCTATAGTAGGCTAAGAATTTTTCAATATATCCTCGTATATTAGCTTGAATTGTATTTGACTTTAAATTTAATCTGATTACCTAACATTAACACAATGTCAAAGTTAATAAGCAGTATACTTAAAACGTGTAATTTTCTTTCCAATCAACAGTTCATGTCCATATAAAAATTCTAAGTCAAGTAAAAATAAAGAAATAAAAATACAGGCTGTCCTGGATACGAGTGCACAATAGGGATCTCGTAAACCGTAAGAATAGGGAGATAATTAAATTACAGAAAAATGTGGTGCTTCTCTCTGTTCTCAAACCGTTTCGCCTCATCTGAAAAAACTACGTTGAATTTGCGTACGATTTCTTTTACCCGTCCCCCTGCCCGGGGCCCCCCGCTCCCCCGGCCCGCCCCCCCTCGCCCCCTTTGGGGTCCCGGGGACCCCGGGTGCTCCCCGGGGGGGGGGGGGGGTCGGGGGGGGTCTCTTCGGGGGTCCCCCCTGTCTCGGCCCCCCGGCCCCCGGTCCCGCTCTCCCCGGCGCAAAGAATGTGTGGTGCGGTGTCCCGGGGCCGTGGGCTATTCGGGTCCGTTCGGCGTTTGTTTGGTCTGGTCCCGGGGTCGGGTTCCCGCCTCGCCGCGGTCTTCCCTCCCTCTCCTCGTGGGTGCCTCCCTGTCGTGCGCCGGTGGGGTGGAACGCTCCCCATCCCATTCGTTGCGGGTGGTAGGCCGTTTTCGGGGCGTTTGACGTTATGATAATTGTCCCCGGGCTCTATGTCCTTAACAATGTGCTCGAAACTGTGGATAAATTTCCCGCATATCAGAAGGTGTTTTACGTGTCGCGTGACTTTTGATCGGTGGCTTGTATGCGCGCGTGTCCATTGTACGGCGGGCCCCGTGTGCCCGCCCTGTGTTGAAAATGTTAGGTGGCGGTGGGTTGTAGGGCGCGGGGGCGGGGTCCGGGGGACGCTCCCGCTTGTCCCCCGCGATGTCTGTTGTAAAGGGAATAAATCTAGCAAATTGGCGGGAAAATTTGTCCGGCGTTGGCGGAATCAAATACACTGGGGTTTGTGGTCCGTACGAACAGAAAATTCTCTACCTTCAACCATGTGTCTGAAGTGTTTTATGGCTTAGTAGATCGCTAGTAATTCTCTGTCGTGTCCCGCTCCTCTCGCGGTCCCGGGCGCGCGGGCCCGGGTCGGGGGTCCCGCCCCCTGCCCGCTGGTCCCGGTTCCCTGTTCGTGCGGTCAAGCGGTGCCTCGCGGCAATTCCTGGTATAAATCTCCTGTAGAAATTTATCATGCAAAAAAGGGAAACCCCCAGCCGGGAGCCCAAGGAGCGGGAGGGAGGCTACGGTATGTCGTCGAGGTAGGTGTAACAGTAGTCCAAACCTCGGGTACCGGACCTGGGCGGGGAACGGTCCGAAAGGTGTCGTAATTGCGGTTTTCGGAATGTCTTCATTTGCAACTGGGATTTGGTGATATGCTCGTACCAAATCTATTGTCGAAAATATGGTTTTTCCTCGGGTCCTTGCGCGAAGTCTTCTATGTGTGGCACGGGGTAGCGGTCAGGGATTGTTCGGGCGTTGAGGGCCTGTAGTCTCCGCAAGGCCTCCAGTCATGGCCGTTTTTCGGTGCCATGTGCAGCGGCCCCCGCCCGGGGGGCGGCCGGGGCGTGCCCGGCGTGCGGGAACGGAAGGGAGGGTCGTCCCTGAGATTTCGCGTATCGTAGGCCGTTCGTGGTCTGAGGTCACTCCAGTGGCTCGTGATATGTTTGTTAACGGGTCGGTGATCCTATTGTTGTGGACCGGGCCGGCGGGACCGGGGTGGTCCGTAACTAACTTGCGGAAAAACTGAGACGTCCGCGCCGGTGTCCACTAGGAATCTTTGTCGTGGCCCTAACCGGGAGGGCGTGCCGCACCCTCCGTTCCCGAAGGAAATCACACGGTTCGCGGCATTTTCTCGCTCGGCCTTTGAAAACTTGGTGGTACCAACATGTGGAGGGGACCGGGAGCGGGGGTCGTGATTGTCGGAACGCGGGTTGCCTGTTGCGTCGGGGTTCGGCGTCCATGCGGGGGTTCGTGCGTCGCACGTATATACGTTTTGAATGCGAGCGTCTCGTTTACGGCGTCGGCGAGCACGGCTATTTTATCGAGGTCGTCGTGGGTCTGCGTTGCCAGAATCGCCTGCATCGTTGCCGGTAAACGGTTGAGCCATGGGCTGGAGTCGTCAGGGATGGTGCTCCCACCGAGGTTTTCAGGTGTCGTAGGAACTGCGATGGCTTGCGGTCGCCGAGTTCCTCGCCTTCAAGCAATCGCTGTATCTTTTGCGATTTCGATGCGCTGAGGCGATTGACTAGTTCCTTTTGAGGGGCGTATTTGCCCTCGGTCGGCGGTGATTGAAGGATGTCGCGTACCTCCGTGGCATGCTTGGTATCTATATTGGCGATCACGTAGTTATATTTTGTTTCGTCCGCGAATCCCTAAAGCGAATTGGCCTTCGATTTGCAGGAACCACATGAGAGGGTCTTCCGGAGGGGGCCCCCGGGGCTGCGGGGCCGGCTGTGGGGCTCGTTGTCCGCCGTCCGTCCGTCCTGTGCCTGCGGGCCCCGGTTCTCCTCTGTGTGCCGGGTCCTTTGCGGCGAACCGGATGATGATTAATACCAATAATACGACGGTGATTGTGTGGAGAGTTTCGGCGGTGTTTAGGGTGGCAGATGCGCTGCCGTTTGGCGTTCTGCACGATGATCTCTTCCTTAGATTCAGAACCTCCCATTACTCGTATGTGCGTCGGAGTCTTACCAGTGTTTGGCGGCGAACAGGACGATCACGAAAAATATGATGATGGTCGTCACTGGATAAGACGTTGCACCGTTGTTTCTGAATTCTGCGGTGAAGTCTTCGAACGGTGACCTTTCTCTGATCAAATACATCACGTCGGGGTCACCACTGTGGCGGCTAGGGGTTAGTTCTAGGCGCCGGTTTGCATCAGAGAAAAACTACGTTGAGTTTGCGAATACGAGTTTATTTTAACTTACAATAACCGCGCTGTTAGTTGTTTAATGTTAATGCGTTTGCTGCGAGCGGAATGCGAGTAAGCGCCATATAGGAACGCGGAACTGCTGGGATCGCACTAGTCACTTTGGTTACTACGCCGTATCGTACTCTGGGTCTGTCTTCTGTTGACTCGTTCGCCTCATTATATACCGTCTGGCGTGTTGGGATGCTTAGCTTGCAAGGTTACAATAAGTCCTTGCGAACGTAGCTTTTTTTGTTTGTTTATATTTTAAAAAAATAAAAAAAAAAATTTTTTTTTTTTTTTTTTTTTTTTTTTTTTTTTTAAAAAAATTTTTTTTTTTTTTTTTTTTTTTTTTTTTTTTTTTTTTTTTTTTTTTTTTTTTTTATTTTTTTAAAAAAAATAAAAATTTTTTTTTTTTTTTTTATAATTTTAAAAAAAAATTTATTTTTATTATTTTTTTAAAAAATAATTTTAAAAATTTAATTTTTTAAACAAATACACTTGTCGATCACAAACTGAAAAATTACAATAATTTAAGAAAAACCAACGCTTTGTGTTTAGTATTACTTACGTTTTTGAATTCTGTCCTTTATAATAAAGACACTTTTTTGTAATGTTGATGATAATTTGCGTGATACCAGGACGACAATTTGACACTTTACGTTGTCATGTAATACGAACCTAACAAAAATTTTCCTATTTTTCGGAAACTAACAAGCACCGCTGTGTGCATCGAGGATAACAGAGAATCAGTAATCTTACGCTATGAGTAAAAAAAATGTACATTCTCATTGCCACTTCTTCTTCTCCTCTTAAACATGATGTGTTTAGATTTTCAATCCGACGTTTCAAGACCATCATAAGTTACTCCATTTTTCAACATGAAGCAATTTTTTTCGACTTCATTAGTGGTTGTGAAAATGATTTTTTATGCACTCTATTAATTTAAATATGTTTATCTACTTATTTTTATTTCCACTCATTTTTTTTTAATGAAACATATGATAAATGTATTAATTAAACTTAAACTAGCATATAAACCAAAGTTTAATGAAAATATTGCCACCTTAGCAATTACACTTCAAAATTCCCTAATTTTAAAAACTCACAAAATTTTATTTTAAAATCAATCTGAAAACCCCAAAATAGAAAAAATAGTATAAAGAATTTGTTTCAGAAGGTACTTTAGCGACTCGTTTTCGAAACTGTACTCGTCTTATAAAATGCGTCTTCAGAAACTAGTTCTTTAATATACTATTTTCTATTTCGCGTCGTTTACAAAGCTATAACCGCACTCAAAGCGGTGCGTTAATAGAAATTCGAGTGCGTTTATAGCGCTGGTGTACTTATATTTTTTAATGTTGGTAACACTAACACTGAATGTCAGAAATCTACGTACAGTTTACCTAACCTTGATTTTTTCTTGGTCGATTATTTATTAATAAATACAAGTAAACAAACAAAACGATTTACTTTAATTATGTGACGAAAATGTACAATTATTATAAATATTAATAGTTACGTTGGAGTTTTGCTGAGGATTAATGTTAACACCGGCACCAGGTAAAAGATTATGGGTCGATACGATATTGTGCTGAGAATTATTTATATTAGGAGCTGTGTGACAGTCGCTGGAAGCAGAGGAACATCCGGGCAAGTTAATATTGGTGGGATCCGATAAAAGCATTTGAGAATGCTGAATAATGTTAAATCTGGGACCAGGTAAAAAATTATGACTTGTTACGATATTTTGTTGAAAATTATTAGTAGGAGTGGTGTGACAATCGGTGGAAGCAGAGGAACATCCAGGCAGGTTACTATTGGTGGGCTCTGATGAAAGCATTTGAGAAACTTGAAGTTTGTTTTTCAAAGACGCGTCAATATAACTTTCTGCAACCGCAGAGGATTTCCATCCCCCGTGACGCTTAATTGTTAGTAAATCACCCCCCCGATCTGCCAAGTGTGTGGCACTGGTTCTCCTAAAACAGTGCCCAGTGAAATTCAGGGTTTGGCAATTTCAAGTATTTGGCGATATCCTTTGAAACTCTTCCCATGATGTTAATCCCAATTGGGCTGTTCACACATTTGCAATTCCGGTAAGTTCAGAAGAATCGCTTATGCGTTGCTGTTGAGGGTCGTAAATTAGCATATTTTTTATTAAATCGATCCAACTCGGATTGGTTATGGCAAAGACTCTTGGCACGTTATTTTTTGTTTTAGGGACAGAAACCATTATTGAATCAACTTTATATTCAATGTCGTCTAAACTCATGCTGGTTAGTTCCTCGCGCCTTAAAGCGCCACAGTACCCCATTATTAAGATGATCTGAAATTAACGCTACCTATTCGAAATGAAGCTGTAAATATATATGATACCTACTTTCATTGCCAAGTATGTTTGATCATTCGCTTCCTTGATAAATTTGCTAATATCTTCTTCTTCCAGGATTTTGCTTTTTTTTGGAGTGTAACCTTCAGAAGAACGTTTTAAAAAAGCTTGCAACTTACTGTATTTCGAAATGTCAATATTTTTGTTTATGCTTAAACAAGATCTAAGCATAGAATAAATTGTCCACATTGTCGAAGGCTTGTAGTTTTTTCTTTGTAGCTCAAAGTAAGCTAATAAAACGTTCTCCGAACATACTTGTATTTTATTGGCAACACACCATTCGTCAAAAATTTTATATTGTTTTGTATTTTAGCCTAGACTTACTAGGCAGTAAGTTGCCAACAGTATTGCCAGCAATTTCTCGTATTTCTGGAGGAGTACACGGAATGCTATCATCAGAACTCATTTTTAATAAATTTAATTATATTAAATTTTCGAATTCAAAAATCGTAGCTAGCTACTGCCAACTGCCACAAAAGTCCCTAAATATCTCAATTGTAAGTTTTCCATTAAAAATGGGTTGTGAAAGGGGCAAAGTAGAAAAAATTCTAATTATATTTTAATATTTTATTAATGCTTTTATAGGAAACCATTTCAGTCTATGTGATAACATTGTTTTGATACTGTATTACACGCAATAAACACACATGCATTCGAAGTTGCGAATTCTGCTGATGAATGGATGATTTAATGAAAACTTATATCCTAAGTCTGTTTCAACACCACATATGTTTTATTTCCAGTGATCACGGTAAACCGAACGAACAAATTATCAATGTATTACATGGTACTACCTATGAACGAACTGCTATATGTTTTTACTGGATTCTGAAATCATAGAAATCGTAATCAAATTAAGTACAATGGAAAGTTGCCAACTCCTTTCTTATGATTTTAGCAAATACAATATGAGAAATTCTTTTGCAACAACCATAACATTTCTTGTTTATTGCGATTAGAGTTGCCAGGCATTTCGATTAATTGGGATTCTCACCGATTTTAAACCTCAAGATAAAATGTCACATTAGACTCTCAGGATATCAAAAATTTTAATTTTCGAAATTTTTTGTTGTGGATGCCTGTAATTTTAAAAGATTTCTGGTCCACCATACATAGCAGAAACCAAAAAAATTAATTTACAATATTTACATTGATGTTTAATGTTGTTTTTATAATGTCTGCGTTTTTGTTTTGGCTATTGTTGTTCCATTTAATAAAAAATTAATGTTCATATTTGTTGATTTTACTTTATATTATACTATAAATTAGTAGAAACTATATGGAAGCCGAAGTGAGTCAAATCCCGAGGAAAACAACCTTGTAAGGGTGGGATGCTTTTATTTCACTTGAATGAACTTATGGCAACCCAATTATAAGAAATGCTTAGGCGTTTAAACGCAATATCGTTAATTTCTGGTGGAGTTTTAAATACTGTATAAATTTACATTCAAAGTTCCATAATCTGACAGTTTGTATTGCCAACCTCAAAATTAAAAAATATCGACATGAATTTTTATTTCAAAAATATAATTTATTTATTTTGTAAAAGAGGCGCAAAATAAAAAAAATATTGTATGATACTCGTTTTTTGTTTTTTTAAATGGCACATGAGAGGGTTAATTTTTTTTTCTATCTAATGTGTCATTAAAACACGAACTTCACACACGAAATCAAACAAATTTTTTGTACAACTGTAAAGTATTGTATCGTTTTAAATGCAATTTCAAATGCTTCAACTCATATTGAAAATTGATTCAACGGTTACTAATAGTATATTATGATACGAGTTTTATAAGAAGCATTTTAGGCGCACGCACGGGTTTAGGTAATTACTTAATTAACAAAAAAATTAAACAAAAAGAAATCGTTTGAAATTATTCTTTATGTTTAAATGTTCCACCCTCATTCTCCAAACATAAAAAATACCGATTATCATCCATCACACTATGTAACTCAATCTACAACCTTACAATAAATTTGATAAGAAAAAATCCAGTGTTGTAATATCGACTACAGTGGCCAGTGAAAATGGTCTCTTAAATATTTAATATTATCCAGAGTTATGAGGAGGAGTCCTATCTCGTTGGAATGACATGTTATGAGTCAGCTAAAGGAAGGTGGTCCAAAACGTCTTCGATGTGCTTCCTTAAAAATTATCAATATCTTTAGAGTTTAGAGTTCCCTCACAAATTTATATCCAATAATTTGTGTTCCCAAAATACCACACTACACAATCCAAAACGCTGTTGATGTCTGGATATGTGTGTGCGATTTTCAATCTTTTGTTGCCTAATAACGACAATTTTTCCGGGTAAAGATGCTATTATTTAAAAAATGACTCATTCATCCACAAAATGTGGCAAAGGAAATACGAAGCGTGTTTTTTAATTAATTTGTTCCTTCAAACATAATGTTTTGTCACGATGAACATCGCTTGTTTTTTTGGCATTTGGCCCAAGAAAACGGATAACAGATCGTTATAGCAGTCAGCGGGACTTTCGATAGAGGGAGGCATTTTAAACAGACACGGACAACTGTACTGGCGTCTGCGCGTGGCCGACAGATGCAGGTACAGGGTGAGTCAGTTTAGTGTTCGGCCACTTCCCCACATTTTACAGGAAAAGTAACTAAAGTGTGTCGAGCTCAAATTTTGAGAAAATTTGAATGCAAACCGCATCCCGCTATATCTTCAAATAAAAAAGATACAGGGCATTTTTCACATTTAGTCCAAAACAAAATCTGCTCATAACTTTTGTGTTTATAAAAATTTTTGAAATTTGCTTTCGCATTATACAGACACTTTTTAAATACAAAACCAGTGCCGTAGTCAGAAATGTTCTTAAAATAATTTGTATTACTTATTTATCAAATTTAATTTTTTTTATATGGGAGCCATACCGTGTGTCCCACGGAGAACGCAACTAGGATTTTTATTAAGGCAAAATATAGAATGGATCTACTAGTGCTTTGAAATTTTCAACCAATGCGACGTCGGTATGTGTCATTTTGATTGCTCTGAAGTTGCAGCAACCAACTTAAATTTGAATTATTAGCGCTACTTTTATAACTTTCTGCAATAATGAGTGTGTATACAACTGCTGAAAAAGTTCAAATGGTTAAATGTGTATGCAGTGGTGAAAGCTATAGAAGATTTGTCTCCTAATGACTTTTCTTATGGTCATACATTGCCTCTAAAGTGTATTCAGATCGACCACACATCACTGTCGAGTCATTAAAGGAGAGAATTGTAGAAGTTTGCTTTAATGTTCCGGCAAACGTAATCTCTAATGTGCAACGCAATTTTTATAATCGATTAGGGCATTGTTTAGCAGTAAATGGACAGCAGTTCGAGTATTTAATATAAGCAGTTGCTGGTTTAAATAAAATAAATGTAGTTTTCACTTCTGCATACCTACCCAAAAACCAAATCGGTCTTTTCAGGACCACCAAAAATCGCAAAAAAGAATTTTACACGACTTTCAAAGAAAATCAATTTTATTAATAAACATAATTTAAATTCATTTTACAAAGGTTTGGCGATTGTGTGCATAGATCTCATGTGTGCATTTGCAGAGATTTAAATTTATGATCTGAAATTTAGAATATGAAACCAAGAAAATAATTTAAAATACAAACCTTATTCTTTTGTGAGTTCAAACCGAGGTTCAAACATTTAAAACTATTTGGCATTCTCAAATAATCACAACATTTTTGTTTACCTACATTTAGCTTGTACGACTCCTGCAAATAATATTCCAAATTAAATCACTTTTTAGGTAGGTACTAAAATAATAATATTCCTTGCCTACGAAACTGTCGTCTTTTGGTTCTTCCTTCATCGTGTTTTACAAAAGTATCGGTCTTATATCGTGAAGTTCTTAATATACAGTATAAAAATGAAACCTGAATGCGTTTACATAATTATACTTTCATATGCACTTTTAATCATATTGATATAACTGCATCTTAAATCAGCTTAATATTCTTTATAATACTAAGCACCACAATGTACTTTTTGTTTATAACCTAAAATTAATTTACGAAAATAATTAGGCGTAATTATGAAAAAGAATTAGTTGTACTTACTTGAGAAAGCGATCACATCAAAGCGACTAAACAATTAGAATTTTCGCAAAAACAAAATAATAAATTTTTAGGTTGAGAAATGTCAAAAGGAATATTACAGTTGTGGTAGACATGACAATCGTCACACACACAAACCGCTCTCTCTTTCTTACTTCAACTGACACTTACAACGCACGTCGTATCGCGACGGTGAAAAATATCATAGCACAAGTAAATCCGTTCTATATTTTGCCTTAATAAAAATCCTATGTTGCGTTCTCCCTGGGACACACGGTATGTAATTTGTGTATCATTAGATTTCTTATTTTCGTAGATTAAAAAATCTAGCATATGTCATGGTTTAAAAAAATTTTTTATAAAAAAAAAATTTTATAGGGTGGTTTTATAGAACAAAAAATATATATCATGGATGTATTACAATTGGAATTAGAAAGAAAATAAAAATATACAATACCTTCCTGTACCCTAAAATTTTTTTTTATACAAAAATTGTTTTTACTAACTTTTTTCAAACAAAACCATGACATATGCTACACTTTTTTAATCTACGAAAAATAAGAAATCTAATGAAACAAATTACATATCGCTCTTATATATATAAAAAAAAAATTAAGTTTGATAAATAAGCAATAAAAATTATTTTAAGAATATATCTCGCTACGCCATTGGTTTTGTATTTAAAAAGTGCTTGTATAATGCGCAAGCAGATTTCAAAAATTTTTATAAATAAATAAGTTATGAGCAGTTTCCGTTTTGAACCAAATGCGAAAAACGCCCTGTATCTTTTTATTTGAAGATATAGCGGGATGCGGTTTGCGGCATTGAAATTTTCTCAAAATTCGAGCTCAACACCTTTTAGTTACTTTTCGTGTAAAATGTCGGAAAGTAGCCGAAACCCCCCCCGGGGAACACTAAACTGACTCACCCTGTACACAGCGCGCATGCGCTGAACGTCAACCGAACCGCTGCAGCGGTGGAATCTCAAAACAGTACTTAATTAAAAAACACGCCTCGTAATAATCTTTAGAAAATTACCTAGTAAACCACTCTACGCCCGATATCTGCAGGAACAAAGTATATAAGATATACTAAGATATAAGTTTTACTAAGACTTTTTTGTTCCTTAGAAGGGCTTCTTTGGGTGGAGGTGAGTGAATATAACCACAACGTCCTGGTTAAATGTCGCTGACGACGTTTTGTCCAGCAAGCATGGGCTGTGTTTATTACAAAAAAAGAACAATTAACACAACGGTATAACAGTTTCAACTTAAACCTAAAGAAGTTATATAAACAATTAGAATTTGACATTGTAACAAGCAAGTTTAAAACTAATCTAAAGAAAAGGTAAAAGTTACATGCTAAACATTACATGCGGAAAAAACTGAACGTACTGTTACTTCATTGGGGCAATGACGAACAATAAGAGTTATGATTGAGTTGGTAAAAAAAATTAAGATAGAAATTTATTGACAAAAAAACATAAATGTCTATCTAAACATTGTATGTAATGCTTAGCATGTAACTTTACCTTTTCTTTACATTAGTTTTCAACTCGCTTGTTGTAATGTCAAATTCTAATTGTTTATACAATTTCTTTTGATTTAAGTTGAAACTGTTATACCGATGATGTTAATTGTTCTTTTTTCGTAATAAATACAACCTTATAAAGCCCACGATTGCTAGGCAAAACGTCGGCGAGATTTAACCAGGACGTTGTGGTTTTATTCCTTTAATATAATGTTCCATTGCTTTAAATTTTACTACACGACAATTATTAAAGACTTAAACTTAAGATTTCAGAAAAAAATAAACGTAATTAAATAAAATTCGTTGCCTAATTTAAAAAAAAAAACATAGGTGATGATGGTATAGAAGAAACAAAACGGGTTGAAAATCTAAACACGACCATCTTTAAGAGAGGAAAAAAAGCAATAAAAATATTAAATTTATTTTACCATACCGTACCGTCTGAAATAAACCCAGAAAAGCCGTCATAAGAAATTTCAAAAATCGGTTATGTTTAATATATTTCGTGACACCAATAAAGATATATTACTAATGAATCAATTAAAATATAGGGATAACAACAGTATTTTACCATTAAAATTCAGTAAAACATTTTAAAACTAAATAGGCACTTACATAATAAAATATAGGTACCTACTACAAGTTTGATTAAAAATATTTAATAAACAACATATATTTTATAATTAAGATTGGATTTTGAATTTTTCTAATTCTACAACAGATGGACTTAACTTCCCATAAAACTACTCATTAAATAGATTTTAAAAAACCAGGTGAAAAATTACACTAAAATGCATTTAATAATTAGTGTACGTTACACAAAAAATCAATCTCATTAAAACGAGCGTTAGAAAAAAGAAATCAATTATTGTTTCACGACTATGTCCACGACGTACGAGATACAAATTAAACTATAACAACAGTTCTATAATTAAGAAAATCAAAAAACTAGCGGGGCTGTGGTAATAAAACTGTATAGGTCAGAAACTTTAGTTCTTTTAATCAATCGGTGTATTCAGGTTGCGTGTTCAGAGCATGACTACGGCATATTTATGTCCTGGACCCATGAAGATGTCTTAAAGTGGCCCCCAGGAAGCCACTTGAATTTGGGTGGTCTTAGAAACGATACAAAACGTTTTCATTTATATTACGCGAAGTTATAGTAAACAAATTCAACAATCATTTTATAATCTGCAATTACATCCAGTAACAGATCATTAATAAAAGTTCATTAAAATTTGTGATGAATCTATATTCATCCCACTAACATTCTCTTATAAAGCAATTCTTTAAATTTTAAACTAATTATTAGTTTAATATGTTTTCAGATATTACCAGTACAAATTGCTCCGTTAATTGTAATAACATTAAAATTGAAATCAACGGTCCTGTATGATTTATTTATTATTTAACGGCGGGTGCAAAGTTAATTATGTTCACAATTTGTTGACGAGCTTTATTCTTGGTTACTATAAAATTTGTAGCTACATTACCAAACAGATACTTTATGTGTATTGTAATTGATTACAGTAAATTGGTAATAAAAAATTACAGTTATATTAATCAACAAATTTTTATTAATTGTACATATTGGATGTAGATCAGAAGATCTATGCCATCCAATAATAATAAATAACACTGATCATAAACAGCGGTAAATTGCAGTCATACACCAGAAACTCTGCTTTTGTAACCAAATTTACAAACACTTCTTCGTGCCCACAATCATATCTATAGAAAGGGGTACAATTTATAAATGAAAAACATCATCCACTTATCAATTTTTTTTTTAAATTGTAGTTTTTGTGTAGACTTTAATATGTAAAAACTGATTTGAACATTGTGGTGCTGTTTTATTTTAGTAAAAAGTACGAAAAATAAAAAAAACATAAATTAATACAGCATTCTATTGAAATGACGAACATCTATCATTATAAAAATTATAGCCCTTCTGTAGGTTTTCAGGTGAGCAAAATGATCAAAAATATATAGTCATTTCATTTTACACTCGAATGAAACCGAAAAATTGTTTTTAATATTTTTTACAAAAATTTCTTTATAATTGAGAATGAAGCAACACTTTTTGGTGGTGATGCACACAAAATTCTTTGGTGACTTATTATGAATAAAATTATTATTAAAGATTTCTATCAATGAAAGTATAACAATGGTAATCTATGAAAGAAAAAATATGACATTGGCGGTAGAGTCGATATGGTTATCTAAGTTAAGAAAATATCAATGGATGACGCCACCCTAGAGCGGTGAATTATGAAAGCGTCAAAAACAAAGTTTCAGAGGAATGACCGCGGCTGTAAAACTATTTAACACAAACACAATTGAAGGTATCAGTTTAGTATTAAAAACCTAGTCGTGAAACCAATTATGAACGCAATTTTTGTAAACAATTTGAATTTTTACTAATATTCGTTTATAAAAACAAAAATATAGCTATTAATGTAACGTAAACATTATGCAATTTATAATCAGGACGTTGCCAGGTGACGAGGCAAAGCCGAGTCACCTGCGCTAACGTCGGAGTCGAGTTTAAATCGTTAATGTTCGATTGATATTCAAAGCGTTATCGTATCATCAAAAACAAAAACAAAATGTCTAACGTAGTATATTTGTAACTAAACGTATTATGAGTTTATAAACCACATCAGTAAAACCTTCTTTGTCAAACAAACCTGTTATCCCACCTCACTCACTTTACTGAATTGGAGTACTTTGTTACTCAATAATATTTATTAAACTAAAATAATAGCTCACCACAATCTAAAGATTTAATCTTCAAAATACTAATACCGCACTTTTAACGACAGATTTATCTTCATTTGTGGACACTCTCTGTCAACCAACTCGAGAGTTTAATAAATAATTTTTTTAGAGAATTTTTAAATGGAACTAACGAAAGTGTACACTAAAAGAAGACCAAAATAACACGTGGTGGCGTGGAACTCTGCATTAAAATTGACTGAAATGAATATTTTGTTAAATTCTAACCTAAGCATTGTAGCAGCTGATTACTTTGTAAAAAAGCTAAATGTCAAATAAAATTTCATAACCTACCCAGTACAGTTTTTTTATTTGAACACTCTATTTTTTCCGTTGCAACTCGACATGCAATGTCGACATAACAATAAACTAACGTTTCGCCAATGTCAGTGGCTCTTTTAGATGATTTTGTTATAATAAATTTTAAAAAGATTACATAGCCAATGTACATGGGAGCTTTAACTGCTGTCTAACATGGCGCCACCTGCTGAGTAAAAAAAAGAAATAAAACAGGAGATCAACAGGTTTTACTTAAAGCCTAATACGCTAGATCAACACCAACGAAAGAGAAAGACAGACAATTCAATAAAACAACAAACAAATCTTAAAGTACTAGAAGAATGTGACAGAAATAGAGAGACTGTCGCATATATTTATGTGCGTTAGGAGTAGCTTCGCTTAATAATAAATAAGGCTTGCAATTAATGTGCCGGATTTCGGGTAAGCTTTAGTTACACCAAAATTAATGTTAACGTTCCAATTGAGGATTGGCTACTAAGAAGGCTCTGCGTACACATATCACTTACACACGGCGATTAAAACTAACTTAAGCTAAAATTAAAGGGGTAAGTACCTCCAGCAAACCCAAAAGGCCTTTTGTTTTCGCGTCAACCGCTCTAAGTAAAGCGCCCGAGCCCGTATTGAGCTGGTTAAAAAAACGTTCGGTTGTGGAGAGTACACAAAATAAATATTTACTTAAACACTAGAGATCAAGCCGTCCCATGTCATATGTACTTGAGCTTCATACGTATTATCACTGAATAAGTTGCTTAAATAATAAAACTTAGCTGTAATCTGTAGGATGCAGTTCCAAGAATGAAAGTTTCCTACTAGCGACGATATCGACAATTCGGGAAGTTAGGTAACCCCAGGATTCCTCTTAGGAGAGATGTTCGAAAAAGAACGAAAGGCGATAGGTTCCCTCGATGAAGTTATGAAGCATAACCAACCCCTGTTAGACGTAGTATCAACCGGTTGTCTGCAGCTTAACTAATGCGAAACCGTGGCGTGGTCTTTAATTGATAGGGAGTTATCCAGGAATAACACAGAGCGAGAACATAAGGTCACGCAAGGAGCTAAAAAGATTTCACGTAGCAATTACAATTAAACAAACAGGAAAAAAAGAAAAGCAATGTGTACTCACGGTGAATTTAGCCGGATTTAAACTTAACCAATAATTTGTATTGGGAATCTTGAATCACACATTAATAATTTTTGTGTAAATTTCAATTTCAAGATGCACGCTAAACCACCCATACGGAAAAAATAGAAAATGTCCGCTGTTCGTCTAGGAATCTTAGCCGAATTTTATTTCCCCCCAATAAAAAATTAGCAAAATGCGCGCCAAATATGACTTTCTTCGTAACATATTACTCGCGACACACGTTTTAATACTGCTCTCGGCACACTTCATACTTTCACAATATAAAACCGTAACACTGTGTGGTTCTACAAATTTACGATATACTTTTTCTAATTTGTTACTTCTTTTTCCCACGTAAAGCGCTGTTACCACTTCCATTCCAAATTTATTTTTCGTTTTGGTTTTTATGATTCTTGTTTGGTCCATATACCACAATCATCGTGTGACGGGATTATTTTGCAAATAATTGATTTATAGGCCAATTTCTCTCTACAGTATAAGCAGCCGTGTTTGCCCTAATGCGTTTGAATATGCATTCTTGTATTAAACAGTCTTTTGGGGATTTTGGTTGTTTTGGAGTTACCGGTTTCGATGGTTTGTCCTCGTTTTCTCGCAAAAGTGACACGTCATTTCCGATTCACTGTCCGTTGCGAAAAGGTGTTTAAAAATTGAACAATTAGACATGTGCTTGGCAATATCGATTGAAGTAAATTCATCCCATTCTAATTAGGGAATAAGTCTTCAATTACTTTTTTTACTTTCTTTTGTTTTAATAAATTTTTTTTTCTTCTTTGGTCTTGCTTTTGACGTACTACGTTTTCATTAGTCAATGGATATTTAATTATGGTTATGGTGGTAGGGATATTATTCGAAAATTATAAAATATCGAAGTGGATCTGATATCACACCACCGTTGGAATTTCAACCTACCTTAAAGCCATCGTTGGTTCAAGATCACTACTCAAGATAAGCCGTTTATCTAGTCCTTGGTGAGCAGCGCAGAAACCGTTATCAACGGAGTCCATTTTGGCCTTTTCCTTTTTCTTCGTTGGATACTCAAATATTAGATTTGGATACAAGAGCTGTTATCTCCGCCGATTAACTGTCGAACACTAAAGATTTCTTAGTTACACGAGGTAAGTTAATTTTTTATCGGTGTTATCGACTGTCAAATACGCTAACCTATTTGGAGCGTTTGAGCCTCGAATTTATATTCGTGTTTTAACTCGCTCTCGTGAATTATTATTATTTGATAACTATATGTGCTATTCATTCTAATTGATATTATCTATTGTCGTGTCTATGTGTTTCTCTGTGTGTTAATTGAATTCTAGTCGCTATAACAATATACATATTTCTATTCACGTACGGTTTGTTTCTGTATCTACGAGTTCCTTATACGTAATCCTAGGTGGCGCTTTATAAATTTTTCGAGCAGGGTAGAGGCCTTCATTTCGAACGATTTTCAATCAACCCACGACCACTTCCGACTAAGAAGAGCTGCCGGTAGATCATCGCACTGCTATATATTTATTTTAGTTTGTTTACAAATAAACCGTAACAATCGTTACCTTCTTTTTACTTGTAATACTTGTATTATCGTTATTCCTTATCCATTTTTTTTGAACACATTCCTTACTATTTTATATTTTTCGTTTTTTTCCATCTTTTGTTATAGATGTTTAATAAAATTAAAATTAAAAAATTAATTAGATTTTTATTTTTTACTTCTTTCTTTAATATTATTATTTGTTTATACAATAATTTATTTCCATTACTGCAACTTTCTATTTTCCATTCGAATTATTGCTAAGTTTTATTTATCTCTTAATAAGGCATTCTTTACTACTAATCTATTTAATTTGACCTTTTCTATTTTTCACGTGTATTTATTGCAAAATATAGTTTCCATGTCTTCTTTTAATGTAACTTGTTTTTGTATCACTTCTGTACACCAAGGTGTTCTCTTCTTAGTTTGGTAATTTCGCCGCTTCTTTCGTCGCGTCCATTATATTTTGTATATATCATTGCCAACTATGGTTCATGTGCCTTATAGGTCTTGATTACTTCTATGGGCACTTTTTGTTTTTTTAGTTTGTCGATTTTCTGACTCTTGCGTCTGCGTTTATTTATCTATTATTCTATTAATATCCATTCATGTTTTTTTGTTCTATCATCTATCCATTTACTAGCCATCCCCTTTTTCATCTGATATCTCGTTTTGTATGAGTTTTTTAAAACATACTATCTATCACTATCCCCTAATAACAATTTTCCATCCATCTTCGTTCGTGTTATTAATGGTTTGTTCATGCTTGAAATTTTTACATTCGTCAACAAACACAAGAAATAAATTTACTCAAATTAAAAAAAAAATTTAAGAATTCTATCACCAAAAATGGTGTGTTAACAATAATGTGCTGTTTAATGGTATGCTTATATTTAATTAGCTCTAGTTCTTTGATACATTCTGGCAAATGTTTGTAAAATTTGATTGCATAATAGTTCGTCGCATGTTGTGTTTTTTGGGTTTCAAAAAATCAATTATTCTGCTCTTGACACATTTTTTCATGACACTTACTAGGTAGGTAGTTACCTAAAACTGACCTGCCATTAGCTTTATGCAGTGGAATAATTTGAAAGTGTTGGAGAAAAATCTCTCTTGGAAATAAAGATTTGTTATATGAGTTAGAGGTATAGCCAGAGGATATGAGTTAGCAGTTATCAACCTAGATGACAATCTATGTATTCCCAGAGCAACATTCTTTTTTAGTTTTTCGATACGCTTAATATTTCACTTTTACTAAATTGGTCTAAAGAAAAATGAACTTGAATAGTTATTATGTTTTGTATATTTGAAGTTATTCTGCCTATCCCCTATTAGATATTTGTGCGTTAATTTTATCTGTTATTCTTTTCTTAATACCTATTAAATGTTTATTAAACACATGGGCCATTTAGACTGCTGAGATCAGCCAATGGCGCGATTATCAGCCGTATTGATTTTTAATAGTAGTTTTAACCACAACAATTCAATCAGTTACTCATTGATTGTCTGTCACAGTTACCTTAAATTGTTGCCACATTCGGTAACTCAGTTACTCCGACTTCTTTCAATCTACAATCTGGCTTGGTTGACAAGTTGATTACCTGACTTTTTGTAGTCTACCTTCAACTTTCGTTTGTTTGTTTCAAGGTTCTTGCTTCAATGAAGCCCCTTACGGTAGGTGACAACTACGGTTACCATTTCGACACAGTTCTCGGAAAACGTTTTTGTTTTAACAATGACTCCAGCTGTGCAAGTCTCAATTCTTACATTATCTGATTCCCTAAGAACCAATATCCATAATTCACTTTCAATTTTTTAAATGGGTTTAATTTATTATAGAATCATTTTTAATACCATTGACATCAGTTTGATTAGAGCACAATATAATCTGTCCCATAGGAACATCAGGTTCGGTAATAGAACATATCATAATGGCTGGCTCAAGAGTAATGTAATTTAACAAACGTAACCAAGGAACCTGCAAAGGCAAGATTTAAAAGTGGAAAAAGAAAAGACGCCTACGTTAAATCAGGATAAAATCCCTAGAGGACAGTAATAAATGTAGTAATGTAAGCATAATGAAATAAAACACAAGCATGGCGATAACGTAAATTTAATTAAACGTTAATTGGATTTTAACAAAGATATGTTAATATTTAAAGCCAAAAAGCACCATTCTGCTTAGACAAACCTATAGAAAGAGAATACAGACCAAACCCCAAGCCAACGTCAAACAGGTAATTATTCATCAGAAATAATACATATATCCTGGTAGGAAACCGTTCATTAGTTCATATTTAACACGAACAAACACCATTATTAGAATGTAAATATAAAAATGTTTCCGATTGAGAATATAGCAATTAAGCTCATTTATACATGCATTTCCAATTAAAACTAAAAAATGTTAGTTAACAGTGTACAACGCGGAGAGTAACAGGTGAGTTTCACGTGTCGACCTCCCTAATCACTAGAATTTTCGAGGTAGCATTAATTTTGAAATACCTAACTAGAAATCCATTTAATCAATATTTAGTTTTGCCAATGTCACATATACCCAATAAAATAAAGATATTAATATAAATAGAAGTAATTGTAACTGTATCAGAGGGATGGCAGACCATGGACCGCTAAAAAAACATTAATTGTAGAACAAGTACAAGTGTATTATAACAAAACAATGCGGATACAATTTAAACTTCAGTAAATCATACAATTTTTAAAAATAAATGGTCCTGACAGGATTGTCTGGTCGAACTGTACCTTGTATAGACTTTTAACAAAACATGTTCAAACATTATATATCTGTCTCTTTGAGGTTAAGTTCTCCTTCAAAATGCCACTATGCGAATATTGATATCCTAAACCGTAATGTGATTAACTACCCCTTTAAAAAATTAATCAAGATAATAAAGTTATACTGGTAAACCATTTATTACTGATATGTCAATATCATTCTATGATTTTCCAAAAATTTTCGAGCTTTATTTTACCTAATTTTAAGGAAGCGACTGTTTACTTGTTTTTTGAGACAGATCAGTAGAATGAAGTGTTATTTTACAACCGCAAGATTTATTCATTTTAGAATAAACCGCTGAAACAGTTATGCAACAAGGGTGTAAAGTAAAGTTTACACTCATTAGCAGTACTCCATTTTTTCTACAGTTAAACGTTTTACACTTTTTACCAATCCCTTTATTTATTTTACTACTGAACTGGTTGTTTGATTGAAATTAGTTTTGAGTCGATCATAGCGGTGACAAAATTATTTTTTCGTATTTCTGCGTCTCCTCAACCCGAAAATCGTAACCGACAACATTTAAAACCATAGAATCTTTTGGTTCAGGTTTTTCATGTTTTAAAATATAAGTGCAAGAATGAATATCGAAGTTGTATAAGTTAATCACAAATTTACGTTACACAATATCAAATAAGGTTAAGTAAATATGGAGCTATGTGTATAAAAGAACGTTTGTTTTGTGTGCGTCTTTTAAAAAGTGCTTTACGCACGGTTGTTGTTGACAAATTACCTCAAAGTATAAAAATTTTCAGCAAAGCAAATTAAAGATTTTGAGATGCGCGATTAAATAAAATTTAAATTAAATAAAATAAAAAATTGGAAGATGATAAGTACTATACGTATTTTGTCGTTATTCCACATAAAAGACGACATTGTATGCAACATAATCTACTTTAAAACTAAAAATACAAAATTTTTAATTATATCGTTATTGTAAAAGACCATCAAAATATTGAAGTAGGTATATAAAAATGATTCTAATTCTAAAGCTCTACAGAGCGTGAAGGTGGATTGAACTTATTCACATGACTGAACATAATTAATTTAATAAAAAATGCGCAAGTAAATACTTAATGAGTATTAACAATACAATTAAAATTCCTCTAAAAGATAAATCAACATTTAAAATAAAATGTTGCATTATTAAAGTAGTGTTCATGCATAGAGAATCAATAATGTTACACTAGTGCAACCGTAGTAAAGTCAGAATATTTATTATGCTGTGAAAATTTCCTAATAACTATTGTAAGTATCTACTACATAAAATGAAGTGGTTGTGTTCATGGTATTGCAAGTCAGCTAATGTGCTTTAATCATTATTGTAAACTGGAACTGTTGACTATAATTTACAGTGGCCTCTTCTCTCCTTTGTGATGATAAATGATTTAAAATTGAATAAACGGACTTTTAAATAGAGTTTGATTAAAAATCCTTCTCTATGTTGTACTACACGATTACATGGATACACATATTATCACTTTATATTCCATTTAGGTACCATTTTCAAATATGTTTAATGATCGTTAGCAAATTTTAACTATTTTTTTATTTCGTTTTTTTTTATTGCCTTTATCTATACAAAGAAGTAGGAATTTTTGGTTTAAGGACGTTCGGTCGTTAAGTTTATTACTAGACAAAGAGTCAAATTATTGATTTTTAGCAAAAATAATGAAAAGGTTTTGACTGGTTTTAACCACTCCTGATAATTTGAGGGCATATTATCGATCTCTTAAAAAAGTTATCAACAATTAAACAACAGGTTTTGACAAAGGATAGCATGGCCAACTATAAATGTTTATTTAAAATTATTAGATTAGGTAAAGTGATAGATACTGTTTTAAAATATTCTTTGCGTCACATACATTACTGTTATCATAAACAGAATGAAATGTTTGAATTACTTATTAACAATATAGGTTTGAAAATTCAAATTACGACATCATATTTTTAGCCATCATAGAAACTGACAATAGCGGGTGTCAAAAGAGATGTTGACGGATAACATTAATTTAAATGTTATTAAATATACGTACTTATTAACTATTGTGATACATCTTCTAAATTATCATAGCACCGAGAGGTCGTTTGACAGGAGATAAATTCCCCTTGATATGGTAGTACATACAAGTATAGGGAAGACCGGCGATAGTCTTGACACGAGAATATAATGGACAGGTTCAGATTTCTTACCCTAATATAAATTCTACAGCCGAAATTTGATGTATATATTGGTAGCATTACAAGAGGCTAGAGAACAAAAACATATAACCGCCGCCCTAAGATTGTGATTTGTAGACAACTAGACTACTTTTCGGCACCTCTGATGTAACTTTAAGAACAAAGTTTTTCTTTCCATTTTTATGCAATAATGATTAATACAGCTTTGTCTAATAATATGTAACTTTTGTTGCTTTTACACCCATAAATATATGGGGATACAATGGACATTCAAACTTCCACAGAAGGTACATTTTCTCGGATCAGATGGAAAAAGCATTGGCATAGTATTTTTTCAGTGTTCTAAAATATTTATGTAATGACATCAAATAAATGCAGACAAAGGGCTTTTCAATTTGCTGAAGTAAACAATTTCAAATTTCCTAAATCCAGGAAAGAAAAATTAAAATGCAGAATAATCCTACGTTATTCATTAGAAAACCTGAGACAATATCCCACGTCAGTATGACTGCCTTCATTAAAAGGCAAATACTTTGATAAATTGGACAACATTATGCAAAAAATAACTTTAAGACAAGAATTGTTACAGTGTTATATTACAAAAGAGTGAAAAGCAAGTTGGTCGAGAACGTGACGTCGAGAAGAAAGAGGAGTGGATGAGGTAGAATTTGGCCTTACCTTCTGTCTTCGTGCTTCCATGTGTTCGCATCGACACACAGCAAATAATGCCTAGGGCAGCACATTAAGCTTTAAATGTAATCGATAAATCTGGTTGAATGTCCACCGAAATCTTCGTGTTGACACTTCCACCACACACTTTCAACCATTTACAACACCAGAACCTATGCGTGTTTGACCCGTTAAAAATACTCTTTAATGAAACAGTATGTACGGTCATGAATGTTGGCCTATCTTAATGAACCTCTGACAAATCTACGCACTTGTGCACGGATGGAGTGGAAGAAGGTTACCTGTGGCACAGATAAGCTGTTACGGTTTTATTCTATAAACCGAGTAAAAACGTGTGTCGTGAGCAATATGTTACATGGAATATAAATCTAGAAAACGTATGTCGTGATTAATGCGTTACAAAGAAAATCATTGGCGCGCATTCTGCGAATTTGCGATTGGTTGAATATAAATATCGATTTATATTTCCGAAAACTGAACCGGACATTTTTGTCTCTACGTTCCTGCTTGCTGATAACTGGTAGTGTTTAGCAAATCGTTAATTAAAATTACACAAATAGTGGAAATGCGTTAAAATATTTCCAATAACAATTAGTTAATTTTTTTTCGTCTAAACCTACCGTAAGTACTCGTTCTTTTCTCTTTTTTTTGTACAAATTTTAAAAGCCATATGGAATCTTTTTAGACGTTACCTTACGTTACTTACTTTCTGCATTTTGTTTCGTATCTGGATACGATTCGACAAAGTACCACGCTACGGGTAGAAGCATCAGACAGCTGCAGTCAATCGGTGGGTACCACGTCTACCAGCTAAGGGGTGGCTATGCTTTGTGGCTTAAACGAGGGAGCCTAACGCCTTCCAGGCCTTTTGGGTTTACGGGAGGTACTTACTCTGTTAGATAAGTTAATTTTAAGCGTCCGTGTCGTTGCATGTTCGACCCTATAAATTTCCGTGTGTAATGATATATGTACACCGAATGTACCTATCAGTACTCAATTGAAACGTTAACACTAGGAATTGTGTTGCTGAAGCGTATCTGTAAATCCGGTGCGTTATTCGTATAGATTGCTTATTATTAAGCGAACTACTGCTTAAAGTGACGTGACGTCTCTCTTACTCAGCAGGTAGCGCCTTGTTAGAACAGCGGTTTAATTTCTTCGACCTCCTTAAGGACCCCTCCCCACCCACTCTACGACAACGCCGGGAAGCTGCTGTTCTACCTAAACAACTTATTTCTACCAACCTACTACGATACACCGATCCGTACTTCCTTTTATTTTTTTTCTTCATCTAGAGCCTTCGATTATTTGTAAACTGAAACCGTTACAAAGCTTTAAAAACTATCATTTAGATAACAATATTTATTAGTTACCGAATAGACAACAACAATGTAAATTGTTTATATCTCAGTTTCTAAATAAACAAATGACATGTTTTTTAATTTTACGTTTTTTAATACGAATCGATTCCCACTTATTCTATTCATTTGCTCCATAATCTTGCCTAATTTTTTCAAACAAAGTGACTAAAAATTGCAAAATATAATTGTTTTTTTATGGAAATGATAAATAATTACTATATTCTTAAATTCACCAAAAGAATATTGTAAAATAACTTCGTATCTAGCTATAAGACTTCAAAGTTTATCGCTAAATAAAAAAGTCTTATGACTTTTCCCTCTAAAACAGAAAAAGAGAGAGAAAAATAAACAATGAAATCCGGGATAAATTTTTAATAAATTATTAATAACTTTTGAAGCGGCGTTTACTTTTAGACAAAGCTATTTTTCCCATCCCTACATTATTATTCTTTCTATTATTCTTGTGGGTATAGAACGTTCTGAAGCGAGAATCTTTAGAATAACCTTTACAAAATTGATTTTTAATAAATTTAATGCTGTTGATATTGTTTTACAAAAACTTTATAAGAACTACAATATTCAACGTCAAGCAGTTTCTATAACTTTTGAAAATGTTTACAGAAAAATGACACAAAACAACTGCTCACCACCTGAGTGGATCTTGAAAAAACAACAAAAGTTATCGATATCAGAAATTACAAAAATACAGAACCACCAGAACGTTCATACAATTAGTGTTGCGACATCTAGGTGTCGACTCGTGTAACGTAACACGTGCGAAAATGCAATTTCCAAGTTGCTTGTAATTATTCATGTTTTGTGAATATACAGGTTATTTTGTATGTCATGATATATGTTTGATGGTTTCATTTATACAGGGTGTCTCACCGGAAACCGCCATTAGTCGTATACGGAAAAGTATACATGGAAAATATTTGAAAATTTGGAGAATGACTAAAACCGATAGGGCAAACTCAAATGAAATAATTCATTATTCTGACACTTCCGGTTGTACCGGAATATATTATTGCATTTTCGGATTCTACGTCAAATTTGAGGGTCACTTTGAATAACAATCCCTATAGCTAGGAGTTACTAGATTTCGAGATATTATTTTTTTAGTAACATTTTCACAAATGCAAAAGTTCGCGAAAATATCTGTAACATTTTTCGTGAACTCCATATCGGGTTAATTTTTGGTTTGTATAAAGAGAATGGACTATAGCAAACAAAGATTTATACATAGATTAAAAAATGTAATACTGAGTGTTTCATATTGTTGTTACATTTTGACATCTTCAAAGAGCAATAACTTTCTTAACTCAATGTCTTTTTTTTTGCTCTGTCGTGTAAAGGTTGAAATTCTCTATCAAATCAAAAGCATTGTTAGCATTACGGCTACTACTTTTGGAGATATTTACAATTTTTACTATTGGGGCGTACCAGATCTGTTATCAAATTGACCATAATTAGTATTATTTGAGAAACAATAAAATTGTGTAACTTTGACATAACCCAATAAATTTTCCAATACTTGTTGTGAGTTGTGATTCCAATCATGCCGGTAGGTTTAAGTTACACAAATTAAGATTATTTAAATTTGTTTATTATTTATAGACAATGTGAAAAGATTATACCAAGAACATGTGATACCTTTGCTGCATGATATCCATATAAGAAGAAGCCATCAAGATATGTTGTAGCAAACGTATCACATGTTCGTGATATAATCTTGTCACATTGTCCATAAATAATAAAAAATAAATTTAAATAATCTTCATTTGTGTAAATAATAACCAACAGAATAACACCAAAGCTTGATCAATACTAACCATTGGAGCAAGCTGAATTTCGCAAAGGGTGTAGTACTCAGGACCACCTTCAAACTCTAAAATTACCCCTGAAAAAGGTAAATGAGTAAAATATCGAACTCCACTTAGTCTTCGTAGACTTCAAAAAGGCCCTAGATTCTATATAAATGTGGGCCTTTTTCTAAGAATTGTATGACGCCAGAATCAACTACAGATATTCACGACTTAAAAAAGATATAATCTATTTATAAGAAATGCCACCTTCTGCATCCAAATAGACCAAGACCCAAAGACAAATAAGATACAAATAGGCCGAGGTGACATAATCTCCCCAGAACTCTTTACGTTGGCCTTAGAGGACATATTTAAAGAAATTTAGTGGGAGAATCAAGGAATCAAAATTGTTCTCATTAGTTGCGAGATAAATGAACTTAGAACAATGCTAGAAGATGAAGAACAGGACAACATCTGGAAATTCAAGACCAGACTATAAAAAACCTCAATCAGTACATAAATCCAGGACACACAGTAAAACTTAGTAAGGAGAACCAAACGGCGGAAATAGTTAGAAGATTGGCGTTAACTTGGTCGGCTTTCGGTAAACTCCAACATATATTCATTGACGCCAATATGTCCATCAGTTTGAAACGAAAGATGAACAAAGCCTGTATATTACCAGTCTCAACTTACAGATTAGAAACCGTCACATTAACACAAAAAAGTGCTAATAGACTGAAAACAATGCAATGAACAATAGAACGAAGAATGCTTAGGATCAATCTAAGAGACAGAATGCGGAACAAGACGACAAAGTTACGGACATCATAAAACGCATTGCACACCTTAAGTTGCAATGGAATTGGCACATAGCAAGGCTAGAAAAAATTAATCCAGTGGCGGCCCAAAGAGACAAAGAGGAGCATAGGTAGATCTTCAAAAAGATAGCTGGATGATGTAAGAAAAACAGCAGGAATCTACTGGCATCAAACAGCTCAAGACAGGAATGTATGGAAGAGATTAGAAAAGGCTTATGTCCTGCAGTGGGCAACAAATAGCTGAAGAAGAAGATCATGAAAACAAACAAATCTAAGTCATAGTGTTAGTTGGATATAGTGATCTCAAACGTAACCATGACGAAGCTACTCATCTTTTTAACGATTTAAAATTTAAATCCTAAAGGCCCTCTTATAAGTAGATCTACGGTGACGAGATTAATAAACAAATTTAATAAAACTGGTAGGATATTCCAAGGTTAGGTAGACAAAAAGTGCAACTAATCAGTTGTTCTATTAGATGTTCAAAAAATCACTAAAACATCTACAGTCTATACAAACTATTCTGCATAAAAATAACTTTCATCATTCTTTTTATATATTTATAGTTACGCAACCCAACGACCTCGATTTGAGCCCGAGTTATGGGCGCTTAATCGTGTTAGTTACAAACGCAGCCGCACTAAAAGCGGTGACATGCGATCTCAAAATACTGTAATTTTTTTTTCTAGTTGGATACGAGAAAATAACTTGGAGCTGTTACCCTGGCCAGCAAAAGCCCAGATTTTAACATTATCGAAAATGTTTGGGCTCGAATACTTGCTGTTATCCGAAGACAACAAGGGCCAAATTTTATACCAGTAAACCGTAATGCACTAATTGCAGCCATTGATACCGCATGGGAAACGATTAATATTAATTATATTGATACCTTGATGGCGTCAATGAGCAGACGCCTCCAAGAATGTATCAATAATAACGGAGGTCACACCCATTATTGATTTCTTATATTTATTTATATAGTAATCCTTTATTTAAAAAAAAAGTTTTCATTTAATTTTAAACTATAACTTGGTATCTTAATTATAATTATGTAATAAATTCTTGTCAAAAAACTAAATATAAACGTTGACAATAAGAATTGCCTTAGTTTTTATTTTCACTACAGAAAAACATGAAACGTCATAAAATATACATTTTGTAAGGACTAAATATTATGAATAGAGAGTTTAATGATTTTTTTTAATAACTTACAATAATTAGTAGGTTAGATTTATTTAAAAATAAGTAATAATCAGTCAACCCAAATAACCATGTTTAGTTTTTTGATTTAATTTAAAAGTTATTGCTTGTAGACGTTTTATAAATCAAAATTATTTCTAATTTTATTTTGTAAACATTTCCTAAACAAAATTTTGATTCGATAATTAATCGAGCTATGTTGTTTAATTAGCGATACCTTCAAATATATTCTTTAAAGAAAAAAATAAGTAAGCAACGTAAATTACCTATTTTCTAAAACGCGCTTAGTGTAATGATTCATTCTACAGTCCTTCTATAAGATAACCTCTGCTGAGACTACCTGCTGTTAGAATTGTAACTGATACCCTTAAGCCCGCTTCACAATGTGCAAACTTATGTTTACAGAAATTGTGGTGTCCAAGTTTTAAATTTCATGAGTGTACATAAAGTAAATGCTTACCAATGAAGCATTTACTACACAATTGAAGTATTTACTTCGAAGAGTCAAATCACAGCAAATTTAGATATGAGCGACAGCGAAAGTGAGAATGAGACTCAAAGAGAGGGAGGGCATCCTGACGAACAAATGTGATTCGTGTCGATTCTCTCAGATTATCCTCAACTTTTCGATAAAAGTAATACGCCCAATATAATGAAACAAAAAGAAAAGTGTTGGGAGGACTTAACTAGAACGTTTATGCGAATTACAATAAAAATGCATCAATTAAACAGGCAAATGAATTTATATTAATGTACTATACAGAAACTATAATATTTTTACTTAAATTCACTAAAGCAATAATTGTTAATATAATATGTTGATTTCTAGATCATAAAAAATTAAGAATAAAGTAGACCTAAAGGTGACGGGAATTAAAATAATTTGTCTGAATGAATGGCAAAACCAATTTCATGACTTATGGAACAAGAGAGAAGAAAATACTGTTCTTCATCAGATCCCAGGTAATGCCAAAATGATTTTAGATAAACTAGTTTGATAATAACAAATAAATAATTTTATAGGAGCCAAAAGTGCAGGAGTCAAGGAGAAGACTGATAATCACCATTTATCTGAACAAGTCTCTCCAAATTCAAAGCAAAAGGTAGACGAACTTGCAGACGACGAATTCCAGATACTAAGGATATCCGCTTTGCAAAGGCTTGATGTTGTGCAACAGAAGGAGCTGCCATCGTACAGAAAAATATTTCCTCTCAATTACAAATGAATCTCAAAATATATTATTCTTTAATGAAAAAATGTAGATTAGATAATAAATTTTTCGTTTAATTATTTATGTTCCACGAAGCCTTAAAAGTTCGGCAGCACCGCGTTTCTGTAAATAACTCCTCTCTGCCGGATTATATTTTGGTCTTCGTCAATATGAATATAAACAGGATGTTCTTCAATTAGAAGCGCATCAAAATCATCATCTGGATCGTTTAGATGTTTAGCATATAAAAGCAGAAACTATATACCGACAAACTTTATGTGTTTTCAGGCGAACGGTATAATTCATCATAGAAAACCGTTATTTCATTTGGCCAAAACAACGTTCAATAACACAACGACTGTTTTTATGGCATTTATTGTGATTCCTTTCTTTTATAGTAATAGCCCTCCTATACAGGTTTATACTGATCTTCTGGGGCACCATACATTACACTTACATCGCAATACAATTTTTGTGTAATGTACCATACGAATAAATAAATAAATAAATAGCCCTCCTGTACAGCGTTAACAGCCACGGAGCCGGGCTGTACCCTTCATCACCCAGTAAAGAAACATTATAGATGTTCTCGGTCATAACATTACGAACTTCTGAATTTTTCCAAATTCTACTGTCGTGAACTGAACCTGGCCAGGAAGCATCTACACTTGTAAATAGTTCTGTCCTCTCCTTGAACCACTGGTTTTATAATTCGAATGTGCACGCAATCTATAGCACCGATTACGTTTGGCATGTTCCAACCCTCTTGTGCTTGTTCAATCTCATCTACAGATTGTGGGAACCGAATCCATAAATCCTTTTTGTCCAAAATTTTATTAATGACATAATTAATAGTTTTTGACACAGTTAATTAATGTACGCCTATATCACAAGCAACTTTTATTTGAAAACCAGGATCGCCGAGGCTTCTAAGAAATATTTTCATTTTCTGAACTGTAGATAGCGCTCCGCCGCGAGTTTCTACCGATTCGCCCAATAAGTGGTTAGCAATCCATTCAACATTCTCACTCTCAGAACTTAAATAATAAACCTTTCCCAACATGAAATATTTTATAAATATTTCTTACCGTGAAGCTATATACTAACACTAGCTTCAGTAAAAATAATAATTGTAGCATTTGCTTTATATACTATAGTACATACTCCTATATATCGAGCAAAAGCTAGTTTCCCTGTAGCGAGGCTAGTTTTTGGAGTAACTGCTCGATAGTTGAAGCATTTACTTGATTTTAGTAGTATTGACTTAAAGATTGAAGAGATTACTTGTAGTATTAGCAAATACTCCGTTTTATTCACACCACCTAAATCTTTTATGTAACCCCAGAGTTAGACAAGGTAATCGTGGAGTCCAAGCAACTGGTCACTAAAGTTTCTGTTTAAATATCGCAAAACTCTTCTGTCATAATGAATTGAAGCCCCGTCTAGTTGAAACCACATCTTATTTCTTATGTTTAATAGAACGTCTTCTAATAACGGCTGTAATTGGTTTTTTAAAAAATCAAAGAATTTGACTCCATTTCCATAAAAAAAAGTTTAATAATGTTATCCCCTACAATACCACCCCACACGTTTATGCATCACTTAATCTGGGATGTTGTTCTAAACCCTTTCGGGTTTTCACTAAAATAGTAATGAAAGTTGTGTCTATTGACTGCGTCTGTAAACAAAACATATTTTAAAATGTCTGGTTCAGTCTGCACTTCAGCTCTAAACCAATTACAAAATTCTTCTCTTTGTACATAATCTGCATCAAACACTTCTTGGTGCATTTGTACTTTATATGGATGAAAATACTTCTTTATAACTCTATGTAGTACGATACTGTCTCACCGGCCACTTACAGTTCTTACATTATGTTTACCATACGAAACATTTCCAGAAGGTACAAACATTGTTTATAAAGTTACTAAAGATCCGCAACGCATATGGGGAAAGTGTAACGTACAATTTCACCGATTTGTAGATGGCTCCACCGTCGATTTTCAGCGAAATATTTTTAGTTGCTTTCTTGCGTTCGTTGAATTAACGTCGCCGTTGAACCGCTCCGAGTTTGTGCGTATGTCTGGAAGTTATTGTGATTTGTTGTGACAATGGCTAAGTGCAAATACATGAATTGCAAAAACAATACTAAAAAGAACAGAGACAAAAGTTTTTTTAAATTTCCAATAAAGATATACACCGCGCCAGCGAGTGGCAAAAAAATTGTGGGAACATTGTTATTGCTCTTGTAGATATTGACGCTTTAGGAAATAAGTTAATTTGTGAAGAACATTTTTAAGGTCAGACATAGTTATAAACAATAAAAGAAAACAATTACATAAAAATGCAGTGCCCGCAAAATTCGAGAAAGAAGGTACTTATGAAGCAAATTAATATTATTTTTATTTCCTACTAAAACAGTTTTGTGTATTAACTTATCTTTCTATAGTTTTTAAAAAATATACAAAAGTTTAGATCGTTCAGGAGAAGATTGTAACTAGTTTTCGGGTAATTTCATAAAATTTAACTTATTTTTAATGTGCTGCAGATTTAACAAATTTTGAAATAAATTTTTATTGTTTTATAATTACACTTCGAGATATGATCCCTCAAAATTTGTTGATTTTCAAAAAATACGGATTTTCAAATAGCTTTAACTTTTTTCCTTGAACTTCGATTTACTTAAAAACGACGTCGTTTTTATGATAACATATCATATGATGTTATAACTTGTGTTAATCAGTTTATAAGGACACCGGTTGTAAAAATATTTGATGAATTATTTATTATTAATTAGTATTTACAATCATTGCATTTATTTACAACGTAGACTGGCTGACGATAAATCATCGAAACCTGACACCGTTGCTGATAACATTTTATTAAGGCCAAATGCAGTTCTACGATAGTGGAATTTGTAGTTTGCATTTTATAAGCTGGCGTCGCCGAAGTACAGTTTCAGTTTTTATGAAAGGTGGGGGTTCTCCGTAAGGCACGATATTTAACATTAGGTTGCGGCTCTCAAAGAACTTTTTACTCAATGGTACAAATCTTTCACAAAGTTTTAAAATGCATTTTCAGTTTGATTGCTTCTATCTGAATATTGCGTTCGATACAATATTGACGCAAACAAAGCTATTTTGTTGGCATTCACCTAATAGAAATACCATATCCACCATTTTATCTTTTGTAAAATTCATTTTGTTTTAAATTAATTAAGTATTATTAAGAATCTAAACGACGTAAGAATCTACTGAAATTTAACAAGCAGTATTTGACATTTGTCATTATTCCATAGCACACTTCAAGATACCATGGTTAATTTTTAAATATGACAATAAAAATAAGAAATGCATTTGTTGCAATAAGTATTTCGTAATTTGTTAAATAAGATCGGAATTTATTGGTAACTTATAAATGTAAGTAACCAGTTAGATATTAGTAAAAAAACTAGTGATAAAGAAGTATAAGTTCCATCAGTATAAATTGTAAATTCTCCAATTAAAAGAATAAACAAGTGCTTAGAAGTAAACGCTAAGCATTTTAAAATTTGTTAAAAATAAAAGAAGATACGTAAATAAAATTATATCCTTACAGAGTAGCTGTACAGAGGGTTTTATATTCATATTCATGGTGGAGTTGTTTTTTTATAACGTTTAAAAGTTTAGTGCAACCGCTAACAAATGACACTACAATATACAGGGTGTTTCATTTAAAAATTTTGAGATATTCTTAAATTAGAGTTTTGCTTCACCATACAGTGTGTCCAAAATTCGATGCTCACCATTGGTATTTTGGAAACGGTAAGAGTTACAGGGTCGGTTAAATGGAACAATATGGAGGTATTTATCTTACCTCTTCAGACCTTCTCTTGTTTTTCCAAAGAAATGCGTTGCCTACTAGATATTGCAAAAAAGTGAAAATCGGCATTTTCTTTAAACTTGCGTAGAATCCACACTATTTATCCTATCAAAAATATGTAAATATAAAAGTTGTAGACATTTAGATATTGAATAATATGCGTCATTAAAATATTTTTTGCTTGCATCAGTAGCGAAATATGACCCAAAGTTGCATTTTTTAAATGGAAATGATAATTTATTTTTATACAGTTGAATTACTTGATTTTTTCCTTTTCAACGATATAAGGTTCGAGCTATTTATCTTGTGTACTTTAGAAGATATAAAGAAAAATCATTTTTGAGGCAGATTTATAATGTTACCAAGTTGTAAGCAATAATAACAAAAACATAACGGGTGGATAACATCGTAAAACGAATGAGTTTTCCTATAAAAGATTCTCAATAGTGCGGCCATTGACTTCTAAACATTTTGTATAGCGTTTTTCAATATTTATTCGGCAATTCATTAATTGACGGACGCTAACTGAATTAAAGGCCTGCATGACGCTCTGCTGCAAATCATTAACGTTCTCATAATTGACAACGTATACTAAATTTTTATGTGTCCCCACAGGAAAAATCTAGTATGGACAAATCTGGTGATCGCGCAGGCCAACGTATGGGACCGTTTGTTCCAATCCAACGGTTTCCAAATCTTGCTGATAAATATTCAGTGACGATCCTGGAATTATGGGCCGGGGCGCCGTCTTGCTGAAACAAAATACTTCTTTCTTCTTGAATAGGTAGCTCGTCCAATGCATCTTCGACTTCGGCTTGCAGCAGTTGAAGATATCTAGTCGAATTAAGCGTTTGATTATAAATAAATGGACCTATCAAACGATTTCCCAAAATACCGCACCACACGTTAAATCCGAATCGTTCTTGGAAACGCGATTCTCGAACTATTTTCGGATTTTCATTATTCCAATAATGATAATTATGCCGATTGTAAATGCCGTTGTTTGTGAATCTACTTTCATCGCTCCAAAGAATTTTTAGAAAAAGAATTATCGTTTGTAACTTCATCCAGGTACCATCTACAAAATGTAACTCTTCGAGCATAATCATTCTCTTTGATATGATGGCATATCATTGGCTTATAAGGATGAAATTTCTTCTTTTTTAAAACATAATGTACTGAACTTCTTGCCATACCACTGTCATTCGAAATTTTTCTTACTGAAACGGAAGGCTCAACATTAACAGCGGCTAGAACAGCTATTTCAGCATCCTCATTGTCTTTTTGATAGGTTGTAGGACGAATGGCGGTGAAGGATCCACCTTGTCGAAGATTTTGCTCGAGTCGGGAAAACAAAGTTCTGTGAGGTTGCCTTCTTTCGGGGTATAAGTTGTGATATTCATTTGCTGCCGCAGTTGAATTACGATGGCATCTTATGTAGACAACAAACATGTCCGTTTTTTCATGGTTTGAAAACTGCATCATCAATTTTGAATATGAATAGCTTACTACAACAACTACAAGTTCTGACACGATACTACTGTAACAATATTATTGACAGATTTGATGTGCAGTTGTTTGTTTCTTAAAAATTTGCAATCATGGATAGTGTGATGTGCTTTAAAATACATCTACAGATCTCAAAAACGATTTTTCTTTATATCTTCTAAAGTACACAAGATAAATAGCTCGAACCTTATATCGTTGAAAAGGAAAAAAATCAAGTAATTCAACTGTATAAAAATAAATTATCATTTCCATTTAAAAAATGCAACTTTGGGTCATATTTCGCTACTGATGCAAGCAAAAAATATTTTAATGACGCATATTATTCAATATCTAAATGTCTACAACTTTTATATTTACATATTTTTGATAGGATAAATAGTGTGGATTCTACGCAAGTTTAAAGAAAATGCCGATTTTCACTTTTTTGCAATATCTAGTAGGCAACGCATTTCTTTGGAAAAACAAGAGAAGGTCTGAAGAGGTAAGATAAATACCTCCATATTGTTCCATTTAACCGACCCTGTAACTCTTACCGTTTCCAAAATACCAATGGTGAGCATCGAATTTTGGACACACTGTATATTAAAAGAGAAACGAGATTCCTTTTCTAAAAACCCAAGAACCTCACAATATTTCCTAAATAAAAAATCTTTATACATTACTAGATTTAGTGAATGGTGGGGTAACAAATTAGGGATAATTTTTGTAAACTATTGGCCATATCTTACAAAATACCCTGTAGAACCTAGTAAGACCACATATTAATAAAAAGCTCTTAAACGTGGAATTCGAATTTGTAATACAATACAGGGTATTCCATATCAAAATATTGTAAGTTAATATAACCACACATTTCTGGAACACACTATATACTCAATACTATTTTCAGAATGTGTCCGTTTAAGGTACAACTTTTACCAAATTTTGAAAATTATATTTTCTACCATAATTGCGCAATCGTCCAGGAAAGTCCTTATAGGTATATATAATGATTAATCTATACAACTTCTGATTTGATTGAAATAAATCTAATAATATACAAATTTACAAATGTAAAATTTCAGTAACAATATACTTATTTTCCTAACAAGTGTCAAAAGTAGCAAATATCGTGCGAGTGTTGATAGCTAAACGAGTGCTAAGCAGGAACACTACTTTGCAACTCCAGTGTGGTAACTTTTGCTTCTTACAAAATTAAGGGTAGTGTTAATTGGATGTTACATTCATCGCTACTGCTTGACATTTTCAATAATTTGAAGATTTTAAACGCGAAAACAATTTTAGTTTTTATTTTACTGTGCTTCAAATAAATACATGTCGATTTCGGTAGACGTTCACCTACTTGATTTTTTGAATTAAGTGGTAAAAATGAATGCAAAGGTGGAATGAGTGTAAACTATTAACTTTTGAGTTTTATCACAACAATTTTGAAAGAGTTATGATAATTTGCATTTTCGGACACAACTTTGTGTTGTGATATGCTTATTTTCAAGAGTAGTCGTCTAAAAGAGCTGTTTTTAAATTTGTTTTAAGTAATTTTGTAATTTTTTACACACTAACCAACATTCTTGTTTATAGAAGTACATAAAAGCACTTCACACACGTGCTTTAATACAATATTTTATCTAGGTCAGAATTAAAATTTTACAATTGGAAACATGTTCAACATACAAACGGACTTGGTTTCATTTTTTTTTAATTTGAATGTTGCGTATTGCTTGGTTGCTCGGCATCGTAATTAACAAAAATCAATCATTTTTTTACCACATAACTATAATTAATTTGCTGGATAAAACATATTGTCCAAAGCTGCTTGTTACTACATAAATTCAAAAATATTAAATGAAAATTTTAAGAATTTATTCAATTTATAAACGAGAGGTTTTAAATTTTTAAACTAATAGGTAGGTACAAAATTAAGTTTTAGTGGCTTATTTTTTTTCACGACTAACAACATAAAGAAATTGTTTTAACAAATTAATAGTTTACTTTGTAAATCCGTGCCCAACCCATCACAATTTGCTATATTATGACTGTAAAATCCAACATTAAGAAACAGCAATAAATTACTATAAAAAGAAATTCAAAAAAGTTAAGTTAAAAAATCTAATTTTGCAACTATTTAAATGTTAGTCGATATTAAACTATTTTGTTACATCATAAAGAATATATAAATTTAATAGAAAAACTCTTCTTAATAAAAAAATAGTGGAAACCTAAAAGGTGTTTCAAGGTGTTTGTTTATTGCTAAATGTTAACCAATGAAAACTACGCAATAATAAATGTAAGTTTTGTTCTAACAATAAAATTACACGCATAAGTCATTAACATTTTAGATCATTACTCAAGTAATGCATGTAAAGAAGTAAACTATTGACGTTAATTGATTCTTAATTTATTCCAATTCGATTAAAGAAATCTAACCAAGGCGTTTAGTACTTTATACTCCTTTGATATTTTAAGCATTCTTTGTTATGTCTGCTTCTTTTCTTATCATGTTAAATGGTAACATTTACATTTGGTAGACACAATCACTAAAATATTTTACATTGAATTTTTTACAAATTTTCAAACTGGTATCTCTACCTGATTCGTCCTAATTAGCGATCTATTTAGTCAATGCCATTTAGCATAGGCGACTTTTACAAATACTGTTTAATCATGCGGTTATTCGATTTATGTGTGGAAGCTTAAATTCTTTTCAAGTTTTAGAGAGAGAATAGATAAGAATGCAATAAAAATCGTAATTATAATTATACCGCTTGTTCTCACATTTCGCGGATGTATTCTTAAAGATGACTATCTACATATTATATTAGTTTTTAAATGACGGTATTCAAATGCTAAATCGATTATCAACGTTGGTGTTCTGGTTAACTCAAAAAAACAAAAGATGATCTCCGAATTTTTGATCACCACCTGTGTCGTTCGACCACAAGCATTATAGTTATCCATTGGCATAACAATTTTAATTTAACGTGTCGTAATAAATTAACATAAAAATTAAGTGAATTCTAAGTAAATTTTGACGGTTATTTTGTTGCTACAATTTTGGTGTTTTAAATGCCAATTTTGGACGATTAATACGAGACGAACAGGATGACAGACGGATATAAAATGCCCTATCGTATGATCACAAATATGACATGTTGACATATTAATTATTCTCAACATTCAATGTTTACTACTATTAAAAATGATGTTCCGGTGTAAAAATATTTTATGTGGTTTTTATAATTAGAAAAAAAAATGTTTTTTAAATAAGTGTTGAATATTTATCCAGAATTAACTACTTTTCATCATCGAATTTTATAACTTAAATCCTCAAGTTTAATCACAACTTAACTCATAATTTGAATTTAGGTCATTACTATAATAAAATAAGAATATTGATTACTACAACAATTAAATTAAACTGTGCTAGTTCCGCTTTAACAAACAAAACCAACAATTATAACAAAAGATAATTAAAAATAAACAATACCTAATAATGGAATATTTTAAAACGAATAATATATTGGTTTAAATTATATAGAGTTTAGCGTAAACGCAAGTTAATCCCGGAAATTATGTATACAACTTCATTGGTCCAAAATATGATGATTTAAGTTAATTTACGGTAATTCATATGGCCAATCAGTGAGAAAAACTCAAATTTTGCAGGAGACACAAATAATGTTAAAAATCAAATATGTGCAAAATGAAATGATTAATAAATGAAAAGGGGCATATATATACTTTATGCAATTTGAATATTTTTTAGTTACTATGAAAACAAAAGAGACTCATAAGATTTTTTGTCTGAACTTTTTAAAAATTATGGAGCAACGAAGTTTTCTCATGAGATTAACGACATGTAACAATTTTTGAAAAAAAAAATAAGAAAATCGCTACTTTTGAACCATTCAAAATAAGTAAATTATTTTAGTTTTGTTTTGCTTTCTAAAGGTTCAGCCGATATTTCAATTATTGTCGGCACTGTATCTAATTCGCCTATTGCGATTTTTAAAAGTTGACAAGGAATGTATCCTATTTTCAGTTGTTGTAACGGTTGTTGTTTACAAAATAACAAAAAGAAGCGACGGCTCTAGCAGAATAACCTAGAGAAAAAAGAAAGAAAAGGGGATTCGGCTCGATGTAGCGCACTAAATTAGTGGAGGATAAGAATATTTATAGTAGTTAGAGCAGCAGCGTCCGGCTTCGTCGGAGAGTTGCGTGGATTCTCGAATAACTATAAAAATTAGACAGCTGGTCTAACAAGGCGCCACCTGCTGGATAAAAAGAAATAAAACCGACCAACAGGAGATCAACAGCTTTTACTTAATATCTAATATGCTAAATCGAACATAAACCAAAGAAAGAGACAAACAATTCAGTATAACAAATCTTAAAATATTACGAGAATGTGACAGAAATAGAGAATTGTTGTATATAGTTACGCGCGTTAGCAGCAGCCTCGCTTAAAACAAATAAGGCTTTTTGTTAAGGTGTCGAATTTCAGGTTAGTTAACCCTTGAGTTAGAATTATCATTCAAATTAAGAATCGGATGCTATTAAGGCTCTGCGTACACTTATCACTTACACACGGCAATTTACAATAAAACTAAACTAGAATGAAAAGATAAGTATCTCCCGCAAACCCAAAAGGCCTTTTGTGTACGCGACAACCGCTCTAAATAAAGCGCCCCAGCCCTGATTGAGCTGATTAAAAACAAACGTCCGGTTGAGGAGCCTACATCGATAAAAGATACTTAAATGTTAGCTATCGAGCTGTTTTATGTCATATGTACTTGAACTTCATACGTATTATTATTATGAATAAGTAGCTTAAACACTAAAAACTTAACTGTAATCGTCAAGTGCAGTTCCGAGAATGAAGGCACCCTGCTAGCGACGGTATCGACTGTAACCTCAAGAGTTATCCAAGTACAATACGCAATGCGCACATAATGTCGGACACAACGTGCTAAAAGCATATGCAGCAATTAGAATTAATGCAATTAAGAAAGAAACCCAATATACTCACGATGAATCTAGCCAGATTAAACTTAAACGCCGATTTGTATTGGAAATCGTGAAACCCGCGTTAAATAATTTTTGGAACAGTTTTCACTTCAGGAAATATGCTAAAGACACCCGTGTGCATCAAACAAAAAGGAAAATGTCCGCTGTCTCCAAAATTTAGTCGATATTTTTCTCTCCGCCAGTCAAAATTAGCAACATGTGCGCCAAATACGACTTTCGTCACAGTATACTACTCGCAAGAGACGTTTTGAGGCGGCTCACGACATACGTCCTAAATTCGGAAAAATAAAATCGTAACAGATTCCCCCCTAGCGAGAGGATAAGCTCGGAGCAAACTAGTAGTGACGAAGCGAAATCTTGTACTCAGAAAAGAGAAAAAAAAACCAAAGACTAGAGTCCGTAGTTCAGGATGGTCACTGACAAGGTCAAAATATCCAAAAAGTCGCTAAATAGCGGAATGATGATTCCTAAAGACAAGCTATAAGTCAAGAAAAGAACAGAACCATCAATGGATAAGATTCTAGTGAAAAAGTCGCCCAAATTGGCGGAATGCCTGGTACAAGACAGAAAGGCACCAGATCCATCGGATATAACGAGTCGAGAATCCGAACCAAAACTACAGAGAAAGAAATGGATTTAACAAAGACACAGGAAACGAAGTTTAAGCCAAAACCAAGAATCAAAATGACCCAAAAAAAACCTGATAAGAAATACCAACCCCAAAAGCATACCCTCCCCGAATATAAAAAAACCACAGGAACCCCAGTTAAAGTAAAAAGAATAACCGAGAACCAGCACAAACAAAAGACAAATCTCCCTAAACGAAAATATTAAGGGTGTGACAACCGTAGTTGTCCAACCCACCAAGTCAAGTGAACAAACCGGAAATGTGCAATATAAGTCGACCAGAAAAAAACTAAAATAATAAATCGTCCCAACAGGACACAAATAAATTGGTAGGAATGATACCCTCCAAAAATATTTCCCAAAACCCAAGCCAAAAAATGTACCAACAGAGAAAATCTCTTTCCAGTCACAAGACTACCAAGTGTAGGAAAGAAAAATAAAAATCAACTAAAAGCATGTAGAGGCGTATCAAGTAAATTTGGATGCTGAACAATAGTTGCCATAAGCGTCGTATTATCCCTAATAGGAAAGAAAGTGTTAGGCACCCTACACATCCCTGAGTGTTCTACCCACCCCAGTGATTTTGTAACGTTACATCAAAATCTTATCGTCTAACCAAAACTATAACCAAGAGTAAGTCAAAACAAGTGAGCAAAAAGAGAAACCAGGAGAATAGTCAAGATACATCTAATCCAATTTTCGTCTTTTCCTACGCTTCGGGTACGACAACGAAATGTCGGCATCACCAGAGTGATTGTCAATAGGAGTCTCGTCTTCTGCAGAATGTATATACGCAGGTTTAAAATCTTTAGCATGCCATACTCCAGCCGCCTTACGTAAAACGTCTTCCAACTCATACGTCCACGGACAGACCACAGTTTTTACAAAGAAAGGCCCAAGGTATTTTGTTGGACGATAAAGAAGTTTGGTGCTGAAGACAAAGTTTCGTTTCCACACCTTATCTCCTAACTTATATGAAGTATGTCGTTTGCGTAGATTATAGCGCTGCTGCTGTTGGTTTTGCGCAATAGCTTGCCAAAGATAAACTAGCGTATCCTTTCATATTCTTTTGGATTAGAAGCAGGTATAGGAAACTCAGAGTCAGTTTCCTGTGGAAAAGTTTCCAAAGCTATAGAGTGACTAAAAGAATTACCCGAAACAACGTGTTCACGCCCAAAGAGCGCATAGTAAGAAGTGCAGCCTATGACTTCATGTCTTGCTGTGCAAATTGCGCAACCCACCTTAGCTAGATTAGCATCCCAATGTCGTTGATTCGACTTCGTGTACGCCGCTAACATGGTTTTCAGAACCCGATTTACACGTTCAACAGGATTAGCGCGTGGGATATATCTGGCTGTATAGAGAATATTCGTCGCAAAGTTGCTTAAATTCTTTACTGCGAATCTAAACCCCGTTGTCTGAGATAAGGTATGGAGAAGTCCCAAAGAGAAGAAAGATTTGTTGTTCTAGAATCCGTACTATGTTTGTAGCAAGTCAGTCTACTACAACGAAGATGTATGACTTTCCTTTTGTGGAGCAAGGAAGATGACCAACAATGTCGCAGGACGGCACCTGCCAAGGATAAGTAGGTCTAGCTCGAGGAGCAAAGTTACCAGGAGAGGCATGTTGTTCCGCTTTGTGAGCCGTACAGACTCTACATTGTCGGATGTAGTTCGCGACGTCGGCACGTAATTTAGGCCACCAAAACCGCTGTAGAATTCGGGCATTAGTTTTAAAATTGCCACAATGTCCAGAGACAGACGGATCGTAGTTAGCTTGAATAATTCGTTTACGCTGTTCCGACGGAACCACTCTCTTCCACGCATCGTTATCAGAAAGAGATGTTTTCACAAGTCGATATAAGGTATCATCAACAACAGACCAGGAAACAAATTGTTTAGAAAAAGATGTCACTCTGCTAAGCATTCTATTATACCAAGGATCCAAAGTAGGAAGTGAGATATCTCAGACACAGTGAAAATAAAAGGAGCTGAGAGATTAGTGATAAGTACTGAGCGAGATAAAGTATCAGGTACAACGTGTTCTTTACCTTTTCAATGGAGAATAGTGAAGTCATACTGTTGCAATCAAAGAGCCCACCGTGCCAAACGACCTGAAGGATTCTGAAGTCGGTTTAGCCATATTAGAGAGTGATTGTCCGTAATGACAGTGAAGTGAGAACCTTCGATATACGGGCGTAGCCTTTCAATAGCAAACAGCAAGGCTAAAAGCTTTTTCTCACTAATTGAATAGTATCGCTCCGCCTTGGTTAACTAGCGGCTTAAATAACAGATAACATTTTCTCCCTTATCGGCACGTCGACTGAGAACAGCCCCGAGCCCAAAGTCTGAAGCATCCGTTTGTAAGACAAATTTTTGAGAGAAATCAGGACAAGTAAGTATTGGAGCAGAGACTAAGTGCAATTTCAGTTGTTGGAAAGCATTCTGACAGTCGGCAGACCACGTAAAAATCGCATTTTTCTTAGTGAGAGCATTTAAAGGAGCAGTAACAGAAGCAAAGTTAGGGATGAACCAACGGTACCAGCTTGCCATTCCAATAAGACGTCGTATTTCAGTTACTGTTGTAGGAATAGGAATCTTCAGGATAGCCGAAACCTTCTCAGGATCCACTAGCAAACCATTTTTTTAACTACATAACCTAGATATCGTAACTCCAATAGACAGAATTTACACTTATCGGCTCTCAAAGTTAAGCCAGAAGAAGACAAACGTTCGTAAATTTTTGTAAGAATTTGTAGGTGTTTTTCAAACGTAGGAGTAGCTATAATAATATCGTCAAGATACGCAAAATAAAATGTCTCTAAGTCAACCCCTAAGACACGATCAATTAAACTCTGAAAAGTAGCTGCAGAATTGTGCCCAAAGCCGATAGAGACCTCGTTTAGGCACCGTAAACGCAGTAATCGCTTTGGATTGTTCCAATAAAGGAATTAGCCAATAGGCCGAACGGATATCTAAAAAAGAGAGAAAACGAGCGTCTCGAAGACAGTCCAGAATGGAAGAAATGTAAAGTAAAGGTTAACCATCCTTTTGTGTGACAGCATTGACTTTCCTAAAGTCCACACAAAACCTATAACTATTATCTTTTTTTCTCACCAAGACTATAGGCAAAGACCAAGGAAAGTTGAAAGGTTCCACCACACCCAAACCTAACATTATGTCTAATTCGTTGTCAGCTATAGCTTGAAGAGCAGGAGACAAAGGATAATACCTTTGCTTTATCGGTTCAGCAGTAGTAAGGATACGGTGTTGCACCAAAGAAGTACATCCTAAAGTTGTAGGAATACTATTAAATGTCTCATCAAGAAAAGTTTGTAGAGTAGAAAGTTGAGAAGAAGTAAGATCAGAATGAGCGATAACGTGTTGAGTAGAACAAGTATTCAAGAGTAACGAAACTCCAAAAATCCAGTGTCCCTCACGAAAGTTTGGTACAAAGTTCATAGCCACCCAGAAATCAATACCTAGGATCAACTGATGAGTTACCTCTGGTACTACTAAGACTTCAAAAGTTTTAGTTCGATTTTCAATTGAAATTGGTAGAGTAACGGTTCCTAGAATATGACACTGAAGACCATTTGCCACTGTACAGGAAGAAAACAAAGAAGGACAAAGAGAAAATCCTAAGTGACGAATAATTTCCCAACCAGAAGCTCCAAGTATCGTTCTTGTCGCACCAGAATCCAACAAACCCTTGAAAGTGTGCCTAAAAATTTGAACCTAAAGATATGGCAGTTCATTATTTCGTACGCTCTTAAAAACATAATTCAGTAGCATTCTTTGTGACTCACCTAACCCATAAAAAGGAGTATCCGAGATTGAAGGAAGATGTGAATCCACGCCTCGGTTCGTAGACTCAGAAATTAGTTTTCCGGTTGCTTACATCTGGGACAGTTGTGTCGCGTCACCCCATGTTCGCCACAACCAAAACAATGCAGGACTTGAGGACGACTACAATGTGGAGACAAGTGTCCACTTTGTCTACAATTCCAACAGATAACTCGAGAAGTATTTGGAGTACGTGATGAACCAGCAACTGTAGCAGCCGTAGTACCCGAGAAACGAGTAGTTTCGAAGAGCCAGCATTAGGAGAATCAGAAATATAAACAAAAGAAGGCTCAAGTAGCTTAGTAGTTCTACGAGATAGAGGAGGTTTGTAAGTATCCATCGACCATTTGTTAAGCTCTAGTTGTTTACCTAAGAAGTGTAATTGAGAGAGAGTATCGATCTGAGTTAAACCTAAAGCAGCCTGATAAAAAAGTGTGAGATTACGTCGTATGATCTTCAATTGCTTAGCCTCAGTTAAAGGTTCAGGAAGTTTCTAAAAAAGGCTTTGCATCACTGTTACGTAAGCACCGATGCCCTCATCTGCACCCATTGTCCTATTTTTGATTTGTCAAGTAAGCGATCTTCATAGTCCGGAGGTAAGAATTCCGATTTGAGAAGAGTAGTCACGTCTTGCCAGGTACGTAGAGATTTGCGATGAACGCAATAGAGAAGTAACACCTTACCAGTGAGAACTTCAGGAGTAGCAGCAAACAACTGTTGTGAGGAAACACCTCGTGCCAAACACAATTCGTCAATACGAAGTAGAAAGTCCGTCAAAAAAACAGATCCGTCTCCCAAAAAAAGTAAGATTCCATTTAGAGATAGAAGTAGAGCGTAGGCACCACAGCACAAGCAGTTATAGAGTTGTCCAGTTCCAATTCTAAATCTGAAGAAGAAAGTAGAAGAGGCTCAATAGAAGTAGAAACCGAAGTAGTTTTAGGGCTAGAAGTTGACAATGTAAGAGGAAACCTGCTTAGTCTTTTTAACTTTAATGTCAAAGTCATGTTTCAGATTTTTCAACGTCAACGCTAAGTTACGCTGCAGTTCACGCTGAGCATTGTCAGAAGTGGTCATCAAGAAACAACGTCGTTCAAAATTGCGTTAGAAGAATTTCCATCAAACGAAACTAGAGCAGAGTTCAGTTCTTTAATCGCTGCTTCAACAGCTATCTGATCATCCGCAAATACTGTAGGGACCCTCGAAGTAGAAAGAGATTTGTCGTGTTCCAACTGTAACGCGCTTCGCAAGGATTTACGTAACAATTCGACATTGACTTCCGCATCATATCCCCACGAAAATAATTCATAGAACAATTCAGCTTTTACCAACCGATGAACTTCTAGTTTCCACATTTTCGTAAAGGATAGAGTAACAATTTAAAACCGAAAAGTAATCTGAGATATCGAGATAACAAGAGAGAACGCGCAACGTGATTTATGATAAGCCTTGTGTACATTCACTAAAGTAATTTATGTAGAATGACTACAAAAGAGAAAGAAATGAGACAACAAATGTTCACAAAGCTCTTACAACCCGAACCCACAAAACAAAACTAGAGCAGTCAAGAAAATCTGGTCGACACGTTAGGCGCCAAAATTTGTAACGGTTGTTGTTTACAAAATAACAAAAAGAAGCAACGGCTCCTGGCGAAACAACCTAGAAATAAAAGAAACTAAAGGAGATTCGGCTCGATGTAGCGCACTAAATTAGTGGAAGATAAGAATATTTATAGTAGTTAAAGCAGCAGCGTCCGGCTTCGTCGGAGAGTTGCGTAGATTCCTGAATAACTATAAGAAATTAGACTGCTGGTCTAACAAGGCGCCACCTGCTGGATAAAGAAAGAAATAAAACCGACCAACATGAGATCAACAGGTTTTACTTAAAATCTAATATGCTAAATCGAACACAAACCAGAGAAGAGAAACAAACAATTCAGTATAACAAATCTTAAAATATTAAGAGAATGTGACAGAAATAGAGAGACTGTCGCATATAGTTACGTGCGTTACAATAAATAAGGCTTTTAGTTAAGGTGTCAAATTTCAGGTAAGCTTTAGTTAACGGTTGAGCTAGAATTATCATTCAAATTAAGAATTGGCTGCTATTAAGGCTCTGCGTACACATATCACTTACACACGGCGATTTACACTAAAACTAAAATAGAATGAAAGGGTAAGTACCTCCCGCAAACCCAAAAGGCCTTTTGTGTCCGCAACAACCGCTCTAAATAAAGCGCCCCAGCCCTGATTGAGCTGATTAAAAACAAACGTCCGGTTGAGAAGCGTACACCGATAAAAGTTACTTAAATATCGAGCTGTTTTATTATTATGAATAAGTGGCTTAAACACTAAAACTTAGCTGTAATCGTCAAGTGCAGTTCCGAGAATGAAGGCACTCTGCTAGCGACGGTATCGACAGTTCGGGGAAGTTAGATAGGCCCAGGGATTCCTCTTAGGGGAGGTGTGCGGAGGAAACAGAAGGCGATTGACTCCCTCGCTGGAAGTATGCAGCATAACCAACCTCTGTAGACGTGGTATTCACCGGTGGTCCTGCAGCTTGATTAATGCGAAACCGTGGTCTTTCATTTATAGGGAACATTCTTAATTAGCTACTCCAGCACCCTCAAGAGTTATCCAAGTACAATACGCAATGCGCACATAATGTCGGACACAACGTGCTAAAAGCATATGCAGCAATTAGAATTAATGCAATTAAGAAAGAAACCCAATATACTCACGATGAATCTAGCCAGATTAAACTTAAACGCTGATTTGTATTGGAAATCGTGAAACCCGCGTTAAATAATTTCTGGAACAGATTTCACTTCAGGAAATATGCTAAAGACACCCGTGCATCGAACGAAATGAAAAATGTCCGCTGTACGTCTCCAAAATCTAGTCGATATTTTTCTCTCCGACAATAATTTATGCTATAAATACCATGAACTTTTTAGCAAATTTTGACCTCTCGATTAAATCAATTTTGATTACTCGAAATTTTCTGGAAATTTTTTAATAGCAAATTGGTACTTTGTCAATTACATTATGTTGTCAACAATATGGCGCTATTGGTTTTTCTCGAGATAATTCGTGGTAAAATAACTGTAGATTAATTTTTCCTTCAAAATGCAATTAAATTAATACATATTTTTGTATTATAGTTTGCTATAGTTTTTTGTAGATTAACTTCAATAATTACTCTGTCACAATTATTTATTTACCTATATATTTTGTAACCTCTGTACAAGAAAAAATTCGAAGTCCTGAATCGGTAGTTGTAAAAATTGGTTTCAATTAATTTGAAAAATTAAGAGTTTATTACTTCTATATAATTTAAATGCAATCACTTCTAAAATTTCTTATTGCGGTTTATCTTTAGTTTGTCATTAATTTTTTTTTATTCATACGCTCAAAAATCGATGTTTATGAGTTTTACGAGAATAGAGGTTTCGTAACCACGTAGTCCCAAATCACCAAACCATTGCAAACATTGTTAAACGCCCTCGTTTGACACAACCGATGTTGTGCTAGAATTACATTTTAATATTTTCGCTGTTGATCCAAATTTAAATAAAATTAAAAATTTTTTTTAATCAGAGAGCATGAAATCCAGATTTAAAAAACAGAATTTTATTTACTTATAAAGCTTTGTCAACAAGATCGGGTATAATAAAAATCCACAAAGTTTTACAAAATAACTAATATGGAACCCGTAAATTTTCTGACTAGTTTAATTATTATAGCAAATAATGGAAAAGTATTTAATTTAATTTTTTGCAAAAACATTTCCTGAAAATTTGAACGACATGTATTTCGTTATCAGTACGTCAATAATTAAATACGTTAAATCCAAGTCTGTGGATAATAGAACATTCTTGTGTAAAGCATTCAACAAGATCACCGGAGCTATGAATCTGTCATTATTTTTGTATAACGTGCCATGAAAACGAAAATGTAAATTTTTCATATCGGAGTTAAGCCAATACTTATTGAAAATTTTAATCACCTATGATTAAATTGGTAGATATAAGAAGGGACTTTGTCGTGGTTGTGATAAAATTTTGATTTTGTATTTATTTCTATTAAAATTATGGTGTTAAATATGCTATAAAATGTACAAATTCAAACATAAAACAAACAAAAAGTAAGAATTTAAGAAAAAAGTGATACTACACCGACAAAGCTCCAAGTTTTGTCTTACATAAACATTAAATTTTACTTCAAACATTTAAAATTAAAAGTTGTTTTAAAGGTACTTATAGTGCACGGTTTGGCCATGGCACGCTCCTAGTACGTATTCCTCTTAATTCAAATTTCAATAAAAACTTGGTTTTAATATTGTTTGGTTGTTCGATTTTTTCACAAAAAAGTTCATAAATAAAATTCAAATTATTGTTTGGTTCATTAAAACGTTGTTAAATCAATAATTACCTATGAGGGAGAAAAACACAAAACAAATAATATCAACAGAAAGATGCACCAAATAGTTATTTATGTACCAAGGGTGTAAAGTAACACTTTTAAGTCCGAGCATGAAAATTGTTGCACGAGCCGGAGGCGAGGGCAACAATCATGTGAGGACTTAAAAGTACTTTACACCTGTGGTGCATACAAATTTTTTTGCATTTCTTAGTAATACTAAGTCGAAACAAATTTACTTTTTAATTACATATTTTATTTTAATTTAAAAAATACAATAAACCTTAAATTAATAGTACTAATAAGATTAGTTGTTGTTATTTTAAAGGTATTAATAACAACAAATTAATTAAAAAATTTAAATTTACGAACGTAAATTGGTCGCGACCTCTAGGGTAGCTTACAAGAATTAAGAATAAAATGTTCTTCTTTACCGGCATTCCTAAACGTCATTTAAAAATTTAAATTACAAAGCTTCCAAAATCAGTAGACATGGAAACTGATAATGAAGAACTTTCTAAAACTCCTCCCGGTATTAAAGAGGTAGCAGATAACGTGGTTCCGGATTTGTTACTTGCTAAATCTAACAAAATATATGAAAATACATACGATTACTTTTTAAAATGATGTCGACTTAAAAAAGCAACGGAAAATGTGCTTTGATAGTATTTACTCCAGTTCTACAAGAAAATTTTGCTTTATATTCAAATTCTACAATTTAATTAAAATTTGAGTTTTTAAGAATAATTTGTAGTGATTCTCATGCATAATTTCGTACCGTTTATTCTTATTTTGTCAATGATTAATCGTAAATTCTCGGATCAATTCGGTATTAACGATATATGCGGGCCTAAAAGTAAAAGCGGGCCTAAAAGTAAAAAATGCGGGCGCAAAAATAAATCGAGCGAAAAAGAGTCGTTTTACGCTTGCGGAAGCGGGTGTAAAGTGAATCATTAAATATAGAAGTGCAAAAAACCACTGATTCAGGCTGCATAACAAAAATTAAATTTTTAATTTACGTAATTTTATTTTTAAATTAAAATTAAATTAAAGCGAGTTTTAAAATGTTATAGTAACTTATTTGAAAAAATTTAACAAAATTATTTTATGTTATGTGTATGTATAATGGTTCTTTCGCACCAAACCAGTCCAGATCAGTCACGTCCAGTCATGTCTACCGCTGGTGAATTCAACCCAAGCAGTCACTGAGAAATTAAAGCAAAAGCACGATATGCTTTCACACTGCGTTGCGCGTAGTCCTGTTAAGTTAAGTATCTAATTTTTATGACAAGATTCAGTCTGTCTTCACTGTTGCAATAGGAAATTCTATCAGGAAAGTAATTTTAATTCTTCAGGTCCATTTAATTTTCGTGGTAATATAATTAATTAAAATGAACGATCAATGTCTTAACCTAAAAACATGTTTCGATTCTTTAATAAATCGGAATAATATCAAATCGATAATATTAAAAACTATACTACAGTAAAACCTCTAAATAGCGGTTACTAAAATTTGCTGCAAAACTTACCGGTATATGGAGGTGGCCGTTATTGAGAGGAAAAAAAAATATTTCTATGCGTTGTTTATTAATAGTATATTGTATTACACGAGAAGAAAATCACAGTTTTCATGCGAGTGTGTTAGCTGGGCGAGGATGGTAGCCCGAGCGCTGATAATCACGAGCAATAAAACATGATTTTTTCCTCAAGTAATACACTATACTTTTTCCACGACCAGTAGTAGTATCTGCGAGTTTTATCAAAATTTAATTTAAAATTTAACTGTCAGTTTCGCAATTCAAAAAAACATAGCTGTGTTCATGAGTACATACATTTTTTTTCTTCAAGCGTGCTAAAATATGAATTTTACTATACCGCATTGAATATATAGAACGACTACATTATTTTACGGCGTACAATAATATTATTATTTTACGCTCAATTAGTAACAGTTTGCCGGTAGAGGTATTAGCACTTTTTAAGCAGAAACGCCATTTAAAATTTAAACTTTTAAAAATGTCGCAAATTGAAGGAACTCCACCTAAAATAAAACAAATCGCCGATGCCTTAGTTGAAAATTTGATCCCAACAAATCGCGCAAAATATATGATTTTGCTTACAATAAATTTTTTGAAATGGGCGCAAGAAAATAATATAATCAATTACACAGAAAATGTTATGTTAGCGTATTTTTCCCATTTGGCGGAAACTATGAAAAGTTCGTCATTATGGGCACAATATTCCATGCTAAAGTGCCAATTAAATATTAAACATGACATAAACTTAAAAAATTACGCAAAATTAATTTCCTTCTTGAAGCGCCAAGCTGATGGGTATCAACCAAAAAAAGCAAAAGTTTTCTCAAAAGAACATTTTAATAACTTTTTACAAAATGCGATAAACAATGAATATTTGGCCATGAAGGTAATTTCAAATATAACTTTTTCAATCGCTAAAGTAGATACTATTTTCTTAGATCGTATTAATATTCGGAGTTAGTGGGGCATGTCGTTGCGACGAACTAGTCAATTTAAGAATACAGGATATCGAAGACCTGGAACGTATAATACTAGTAAAAATTCCTAATACTAAAACGAATAAGTCACGGACATTTACCATAGTTGGAGATTTTTATTTAAATTTATGTAGACAATATATGACACTTCGACCTAATGACATCAACATAACAAGATTCTTTTTAAAATACCAAAATGGTAGATGCCACCGTGTCGTTATGGGGATACATAAAATTTCAGGTATACCAAAAGTGGCAAACTACCTTTAAAAACTACCTAATCCAGAGGAATACACTGGTCATACACTGCGACGAACCTCAGCTACATTGTTAGTTGACAATGGTGGAGACATTACCACTCTAAAAAGACACGGTGGATGGAAATCTAACAATGTAGCTGAGGGATACATCGAAGACTCCCTTTCAAACAAACGTGAAATTGCCAATAGAATATTAGGGTGCGATGAAGGTAACACATCTACCGTAACATCAGGTGATCTTAACAAGCCTAGTACTTCCACCGCAACATCGAGCATTTCCCAGTCAAGTGAATATGAAATCCATCACGACTATAATGACGTCAATGTCAGTTCTAAAACAGTAAGTAGTGGATTAAATATTATTAACTCGACATTACAAAATTGTACCTTTAATATTACTATAAATAAGAAATAGGTATTTTTTCCACTATATAGTTACTACAAAAGAATGTTTGTTTTAAGTTTTCATCTGAAATAAGAGTTAATTATTATTATTGTTGTATTGTTAAATAATTATAGCTTTCTTTCTTCTACAAATTAATACAAAAATTTTCCTTTTACAAACCGTGTTAATACACACAACAAAAATAATGTTGTTTGACAGTCATGTTTGACAGTTGTAAAGTTGAGTTAACGCTGTTGCCTATTCATTCTAAAACCATCTCAATTACTTCCAAGAATTTGGTTTTTTACGCTTGAAGAAAAATAGTATATGCTACACGAGTCGAACGCCTTTTGTGTTTCGCAAAGTATTTTGCGGCCTCAGCTGCGCTTCGGCCGCAATACCTTCGCTCAACACAAAAGAATGCGTTCTACTCCTAGTAGCATAACATACTATTGTTCTCAATAATTATCTAGTTTACTTTTTTTATTTGAAGTGTAGACGTCGTTTTGACAGATTTTTAGGTTAGATAAATAAATGTCAGTTTCAAATCAAAACAAGCAACCAATCAGCTTTTCCAACTATTTCAGTCAATTGGGGTATATATACCGTTACTAGTAACGAAATGATTTTCTGCTGATGTTTAAATATGACAAATTTTCTCTAGTGGTAGATTTGTGGAAACTTTAAATTTTCAAATTACTATATGCCAAAAGATTTTCGGTTGGTAATGCCATTTGGCAGCTGTCAACACTGTGCTATTTTGGCATATATTAAAATAGTGTTTTTTCAGTGTTTGCGTTTAAAAGGCCTATAAATCCTTCAAAGTAATATGTTAAAGAGTACTGCAACGTATTATTTACGTGTTCCAGCACGAGGTTGTACTGATTTTAGTGTCATGAGTATAATGTGATACTGACAACATTTAGTACCTTTTTTGCCGACCGATGCCAAGCAAAGGGGTGTTTCAGACCGCTTTCGAGTGATGCAAATCAGTGATTATGGATAAAGAACCGAAAATCAATTACACAATGATTTTCACTTATTCACTGTTATCTGATGAATCAGTGTTCACCACGAATGCAATATTTTCAATCACTACATCTAAAAAGCATCATGTTCCCATATATCATTAGCTAATCGATTGACATAATTGAAATGTTTCTCCTAATCTGAGGTGTAATTTTTTTGAGAATGCCTTTGTTACAAATTCCTCGATCTCTAAACCGCTTTGTGATACATTATTCATTGAAACTTTATGTTTTGCCATACTCCAGATAAACTCGATGGGATTTAAATCTCAATGATAAGGGGACAAGCGCAATACAGTGTGCCCGTATTCCTTCAGTAGTTCATCAACAAAATAAGTCTTTGGGTAACTAAATTCTTATCTAATCCAATTAAACCTGTTTTTTGCATATGATTGGTTGTTACTCTCTAAACAGTCCCTAATATCTATTTTTTTTGCTTGATTTGGTGGTTTGTTTATTTGAATCGTATGATCCGTTATCCATATCAACAATACCGTTCGCAGGCAAATTCGAAATTAGTTGCTTCTGCATCCACTGCACAAAATTGTTATGGTAGTCTCCAGATTTAGTCTAAGATTTAAAAACCAAAATAGTCCATTCTTCAAAAATCCTTATGATCCACCTACATGAATAATAATATTCCTCTGTCCGGATCTGTCTATGTGGTACATATCAGGTTCGTCTTCGGATTGCCAGAACTTAGTAACTTCATAAGAAGGATGAATGTAAGTTTGGTCTAAGTACGTAACTGGTTACTTCACTTAGCTGTTACGTAACACAAATTTACCTTATTTGCTTTATAAAACTGATCGATTTCCCATTTGCAGCTGAGGCTAATTCTGTTGCCTTCTCTAAAGGAAATGACAACACACCTGCAGCTTTGTGTTAATCGAAGAACTCGATGACAGTTTTAATAATGTTTTTTGGTTTCGAAATTTATTTATTCACATGGTACATTTTAATATTGTATTGTAATGTAAGTGTTATGAATAGTGCCTCAGAAAATCAGTATAAACCTGTATAGTGTGGAGACGAAATCGTGTTCGATTGTAGATTGTTCGTCTTGGCAAAGCATTTGCTTCAAGGTTTAGGAAAACCACTAAAACCTAAACATGACAACCCTTACCCATCTTAGTATTCATGTGTAATAATATTAATTAAGTGTGTAAACATTATAGAAGATAAATAAGAACATAAAATGAATGAACGGGTTTCTTCGTAGCCATGTTAAAATGCAAGTAAAACCTGGAAACATAAAATTTTGTAAGAAACTAATAATTTTAAATCATGACCATTAAAAATTAAAGCATTAATTGTCCTTAAAGCATTAAAAAATAACTTAAAAAAATAAAATAAATAAACAGTTCTTTTGAGGTTACGTAACATAAATTTAAATCATGCAATTATTTAAAATTACTATAAAATATGCCTACCGTTTCACGAAATATACTTAACAGTAAAAGAGTTTTAAAAAAAACTGTTTTTATAAAGATGAATAAACGTAAAAACTGGAAGAACAAAACAGATTCAAATTGATAACTCAAACGTCTATGAGGGACTATAGATTTTGCTTTTATAAAAATAATAAATTTTGTAAAATAAAATTCCAAAACTTACAATCTTCAATAAGAATAATGAAACTGACGTAAGACAAATTGGTTTACGCTTTCGCGGGCTATTTGTGACCTAGTGTTGTCTAATTTCGAGTCTAAAAACCGTGCACAAGATAACACAAAGGAAAATAGAAGACAGGAGAAGGGTCAGAGAGAAAAGGATTTCATGTTGACCAATTTGAAAAAGTGGTTCTCCACAGAATTGTTTCGTGCAGCTCTAAGCAAACCGATAAGAACCCAAACAAGAACATTTTTAGATATAAATATTTCTTGTTCTTATAGCCAGTATTTCCTTAGTTGTCAAATTTGAATTTTTAAGCAGTCGCGCACTTGGAAATTGCTTTACCATGATCAATCAAAACAAAACAAAAGCGACTTATTCAGCTTGGTGCCTAATATTCGATTATTTGATGTGCTTAATATTCGACGAAAGAACGGTACCTTTTGGTCAGAAAATATAGTTATTAATAATGCGAGTGTGAAAACCTAAGCCCAATGGTTCTTGTATATGATCCTTAAGGAAGGCGAAACGCGTGTATGTAGATGCCGTTCGTAATTCTGCAATTATCATCACTGGCTACTGTTTGATTCGGTTGGTAAAAGTTCGATATATTGCGTTAAAAATGCGCTTAAGTTTTTTTTGCAATGTACAATAGGTCACTTAAACCCTGTATCTTACAGTAGTGTAATTGCTTACCTCAAACAGATAAATTGGGACATCATATAAAAAATCGAAGCCGATCAAATTCAAAAGTTTTTGATATGAATAATACTTAATAATTTTCCCTGATTTTATATCGATGTTATGATCATAGACTTTTCGGCATGTAGCATATATCGACAAGTACCTCACTGTGGAAATAAAAACTTTTGGTCAACTTTTTTTCTAAAATTGCTGCGTATCTGAAGTTATAGAGGATCTTAAAACTTATACGGGACACCAAAAAAATTTTTGGGGTACCATAACTACTACCAAATTCTCTACAAGTAACTCTTGTTCATCATGAACGAATCATGTTCCAATATTTTCATAAATGTGGATTTCACTTTCCCGCAAATGAGAAGAAGGATGAACATTTTTATTAGCGACTTGTAAGTATTCTGAATAGTTCGTATTTAATAAATTATTCTTGTTGCTATTGGTTTCATGTTATACATTTTTTAAAACACGTAGTAGGGAAACGTGTTTTAAACTGATGTTTTTGTCGTTAAATATTATATGACCAACAGAAAATATTATGAAAATTATTAATTTAAAATTACTCGAATATTTTACAGTTTGTATCGACATAATTTTGAAGTTAATAATCTAAGAATTATTAACGGCAAAATTACGTCTCCATAACAATAGTTTCTAAAATACACTTAAAATTTATATTATCATCGAATAAAAAATAAATTATTAACTTTGTTTTATAGAAAATATGATAAATTTTTATTATGAATGGTAATGAAAATACAAGAAAAGAATAATTTTTCAAATACACCGTGTGATGGTAGCTTTTAACCTAACAGAGGTTTACAAACTAAGAAAAATAAAATCTAATATTTCGGTTGCAAATTAAGCATTATTTGCATCAACAAATTTGTTAGCGACTCCTAAAAAGAGGGATTATAAAAATGTTTACCTGTTTTTAATTGTTAAAAATAAAAAAATCATCTAATTTATACGCCAGGGTAAAAGAAGCAAAATTTACGAGTTGAGTTATGTTTTGTATTTTTGATTCTATCACTTAATTTGTATTATTAATGATGTGATGGAATTTTTATAGTTAATAATTGCATAATTTACAAAAAAAAAGTGTTTCCTCCGCAGTTATAGAATAAAAATGTTCTATCGTGATTCAAGGTACACGTAAGAATCACGCAAAGATAATCAGTTGGAAAAAGAATATTTGATGTTTTAATGAAATTTCAAAGAATATCGTTTTATGGGATTTCGCATTTTTATGAATAAATTTTTTATATTTGTGGTTTTATAGCATTGAGTATGCAAAAATTCTGTATTAAGCTTAATTAATTGACACGTCATCAAATTACAATATAAAAAAGCCACAAATAACTGCAAATCTGTCTACAGGTCGGAAATTATGTTTACTACTCCTGCGGTTAATACGAAATCAAGTCATCAATGATTTGGGTATAATAACATAATAAAGAAAATAAATGTGGTAGGCTTGGGTGGTCTACGCGTGACGACCTGCGCCGGCATCATGACCCATCATTAAGCCATTGCAAAAGGCGATCTAATTACACGCCTGAACACCCAACGTCTTTTTACATCACACCTTTATTTTTATAATTTAGAAACAATATCTACTTTCTTTTGTTTCTCCGCTTTTGTTTGAAGGAGCACCGAAAGCCACTTCGTTTTAGTAATTGCCAATAAAAAATAATGAAACCAAAGCGAATTAGGATCGGAAGTTGTATGCACCTAACAACAGTTTTTGTAACGTTGGATGATAATTTGACTAATTAATACATTTTTTTTAAATTTTATATTAGTGTATTCGCAATAACTGTTATATTTAGAAAAACAACAAGCTTATCTGCGTAACTAAAATTAAGAGGCCTACATATTTTTAAAATTAATTTTACATTCTTCAACTTGTTTTGCCGTCGCTGATAGTAGTGTAATGGCTTCAGTACTTCCTGAATCGAACAAACGGCAACTAATACACGACAATACACATCAGCAGAGCTTTAGTTAAATAACAAATTTATCCTACACTAAAACTTTGAGGAGAACGTTACATAAACTTTTATTCGCTAAGACAAATACTGTAAATGTCAGTAATAGCTGTGGTGAAAACATTCAAAATGTAAATTGCTTTTGAGGACGACTTTTACACTCTAAAAAGTTTGTAATTGCTCTAATTTGTGCCTAACATTATATTATATCCACGAAATGAAAATGCGTTCCAAACGTTTCGGGGCTACATTCTTGATATTTTCAATGGTTGACTGAAGCTAATCACTTATCACCGGTTCTCAGCCTTTTTTCAGTTGCCCCGAGTCCTCAGCGTCCCTTAGATGGGACAGGGGGTGCGAAGAATCCACGGATGGATAAAGAGATCACAAACCTAGTAACGTAGCTACATGGAATTGACGGAACCCGGTCATTTAAGAGCGATACGATAAGAGACCAAACCGATTATATTACAATAAACGACCGTTTCCCAAACTCCATCGAAACACTAAAACCTATCTAAGTGCAGATATAACTTCGAACCATAGCTTGCTGATTACCAAAATACTAGTAAAATTAAAGAAAACCGTCAAAAATACCATTAACAACAGGGTATGACATGATACAACTAAAAGGTGAAGCAAAAAAAAACAGTTTCAAACAAACATGAACAGTAAAATAAAAGAGAACCTGAATAAGAATAGATCTAGTGATGATGTGAACAAAAAATGTGAACAAATACGTGAGGGTATAAAAAGTATCGGAGAAATCCTAATAAGAACTAATCAAAAGAAGAAACAAAAATAGATAACAGAGAAAATTCTTCAGCTAATGGAAAGGAGAAGAACCCTCAAAACTAAAAATAAACAAGAATACCACTAAACTGACAGGAGATAAAAGAAAAGATCAAGAAAACAAAAGAAACATGGATGAGAGACCAGTGCAAGGAAATTGAAAATTTACAAAAACGTAACGACGAGAACAATATATACAAAAGATGAGAGGTATAGGAAAAAAAAAGAGTAATAAAATTCACATAATAAAAAATGAGAACCAACATTTACTTTCCAGTACGAGAGACATAGCAAAATAATAGGAAAACTATATTAACAAGCTCTTTGAAGACACACGTCCTAAGCTACAGCGGAATGATAGATAAACTGGCCCGAAGCATATTAAAATCAAAAACGGAACCAGCAATAAAACAACTGAAAAGCGACAAATCCTCTGGACCAGGTGAAATATATGGTGAAGAGCTGAAACTTCTAGACCACACCAACATACAACAACTGACCAACTTGCTTAACAATATTTATAACAGTGGTATAAAAGAGAGTAAACTCTAAATATTGCAAAATGTGTGTCTGACGACATCTCGTGTATGAACATTGACACGTATGATTAGTATAAACTAAGAAAATGCCAACAGTTAAAAGTAAGGACATGTGTGCGTTTACGTGCATATCGCTATCTAAGTAACAGCTTCAATGCCTTAAACGCACGAGTGTCGATAAAGCCAAGTAAAAACTTGTACAGAAGCATTACACGCAACGAAAGAACACCTGATGCCGCATTTCGCTCTTATTATGAGCTCATCAGAGGTGTATACTTAAGTGCGGTATACAACTGTACAGACGGCGGTTGGTCTTTTAAACTCTCGTGGAGTAATGAATATAAGCAAAATGTGTGTCTGACGACATCTGTGTATGAACATTGACACGTATGATTAGTATAAACTAAGAAAATGCCAACAGTTAAAAGTAAGGACATGTGTGCGTTTACGTGCATATCGCTATCTAAGTAACAGCTTCAATGCCTTAAACGCACGAGTGTCGATAAAGCCAAGTAAAAAACTTGTACAGAAGCATTACACGCAACGAAAGAACACCTGATGCCGCATTTCGCTCTTATTATGAGCTCATCAGAGGTGTATACTTAAGTGCGGTATACAACTGTACAAGACGGCGGTTGGTCTTTTAAACTCTCGTGGAGTAATGAATATAAGCACACATGTCCTTACTTTTAACTGTTGGCATTTTCTTAGTATTCTAATTTTTTATTTTATACTAATCATACGTGTCAATGTTCATACACGAGATGTCGTCAGACACACATTTTGCTTATATTCATTACTCCACGAGTTTAAAGACCAACCGCCGTCTTGTACAGTTGTATACCGCACTTAAGTATACACCTCTGATGAGCTCATAATAAGAGCGAAATGCGGCATCAGGTGTTCTTTCGTTGCGTGTAATGCTTCTGTACAAGTTTTTACTTGGCTTTATCGACACTCGTGCGTTTAAGGCATTGAAGCTGTTACTTAGATAGCGATATGCACGTAAACGCACACATGTCCTTACTTTTAACTGTTGGCATTTTCTTAGTTTATACTAATCATACGTGTCAATGTTCATACACGAGATGTCGTCAGACACACATTTGCTTATATTCATTACTCCACGAGAGTTTAAAAGACCAACCGCCGTCTTGTACAGTTGTATACCGCACTTAAGTATACACCTCTGATGAGCTCATAATAAGAGCGAAATGCGGCATCAGGTGTTCTTTCGTTGCGTGTAATGCTTCTGTACAAGTTTTTTACTTGGCTTTATCGACACTCGTGCGTTTAAGGCATTGAAGCTGTTACTTAGATAGCGATATGCACGTAAACGCACACATGTCCTTACTTTTAACTGTTGGCATTTTCTTAGTTTATACTAATCATACGTGTCAATGTTCATACACGAGATGTCGTCAGACACACATTTTGCTTATATTCATTACTCCACGAGAGTTTAAAAGACCAACCGCCGTCTTGTACAGTTGTATACCGCACTTAAGTATACACCTCTGATGAGCTCATAATAAGAGCGAAATGCGGCATCAGGTGTTCTTTCGTTGCGTGTAATGCTTCTGTACAAGTTTTTACTTGGCTTTATCGACACTCGTGCGTTTAAGGCATTGAAGCTGTTACTTAGATAGCGATATGCACGTAAACGCACACATGTCCTTACTTTTAACTGTTGGCATTTTCTTAGTTTATACTAATCATACGTGTCAATGTTTATACACGAGATGTCGTCAGACACACATTTGCTTATATTCATTACTCCACGAGAGTTTAAAAGACCAACCGCCGTCTTGTACAGTTGTATACCGCACTTAAGTATACACCTCTGATGAGCTCATAATAAGAGCGAAATGCGGCATCAGGTGTTCTTTCGTTGCGTGTAATGCTTCTGTACAAGTTTTTACTTGGCTTTATCGACACTCGTGCGTTTAAGGCATTGAAGCTGTTACTTAGATAGCGATATGCACGTAAACGCACATAATCCTTACTTTTAACTGTTGGCATTTTCTTAGTTTATACTAATCATACGTGTCAATGTTCATACACGAGATGTCGTCAGACACACATTTTGCTTATATTCATTACTCCACGAGAGTTTAAAAGACCAACCGCCGTCTTGTACAGTTGTATACCGCACTTAAGTATACACCTCTGATGAGCTCATAATAAGAGCGAAATGCGGCATCAGGTGTTCTTTCGTTGCGTGTAATGCTTCTGTACAAGTTTTTACTTGGCTTTATCGACACTCGTGCGTTTAAGGCATTGAAGCTGTTACTTAGATAGCGATATGCACGTAAACGCACACATGTCCTTACTTTTAACTGTTGGCATTTTCTTAGTTTATACTAATCATACGTGTCAATGTTCATACACGAGATGTCGTCAGACACACATTTGCTTATATTCATTACTCCACGAGAGTTTAAAGACCAACCGCCGTCTTGTACAGTTGTATACCGCACTTAAGTATACACCTCTGATGAGCTCATAATAAGAGCGAAATGCGGCATCAGGTGTTCTTTCGTTGCGTGTAATGCTTCTGTACAAGTTTTTTACTTGGCTTTATCGACACTCGTGCGTTTAAGGCATTGAAGCTGTTACTTAGATAGCGATATGCACGTAAACGCACACATGTCCTTACTTTTAACTGTTGGCATTTTCTTAGTTTATACTAATCATACGTGTCAATGTTTTACACGAGATGTCGTCAGACACACATTTTGCTTATATTCATTACTCCACGAGAGTTTAAAGACCAACCGCCGTCTTGTACAGTTGTATACCGCACTTAAGTATACCTCTGATGAGCTCATAATAAGAGCGAAATGCGGCATCAGGTGTTCTTTCGTTGCGTGTAATGCTTCTGTACAAGTTTTTACTTGGCTTTATCGACACTCGTGCGTTTAAGGCATTGAAGCTGTTACTTAGATAGCGATATGCACGTAAACGCACACATGTCCTTACTTTTAACTGTTGGCATTTTCTTAGTTTATACTAATCATACGTGTCAATGTTCATACACGAGATGTCGTCAGACACACATTTGCTTATATTCATTACTCCACGAGAGTTTAAAAGACCAACCGCCGTCTTGTACAGTTGTATACCGCACTTAAGTATACACCTCTGATGAGCTCATAATAAGAGCGAAATGCGGCATCAGGTGTTCTTTCGTTGCGTGTAATGCTTCTGTACAAGTTTTTACTTGGCTTTATCGACACTCGTGCGTTTAAGGCATTGAAGCTGTTACTTAGATAGCGATATGCACGTAAACGCACACATGTCCTTACTTTTAACTGTTGGCATTTTCTTAGTTTATACTAATCATACGTGTCAATGTTCATACACGAGATGTCGTCAGACACACATTTTGCTTATATTCATTACTCCACGAGAGTTTAAAAGACCAACCGCCGTCTTGTACAGTTGTATACCGCACTTAAGTATACACCTCTGATGAGCTCATAATAAGAGCGAAATGCGGCATCAGGTGTTCTTTCGTTGCGTGTAATGCTTCTGTACAAGTTTTTACTTGGCTTTATCGACACTCGTGCGTTTAAGGCATTGAAGCTGTTACTTAGATAGCGATATGCACGTAAACGCACACATGTCCTACTTTTAACTGTTGGCATTTTCTTAGTTTATACTAATCATACGTGTCAATGTTCATACACGAGATGTCGTCAGACACACATTTTGCTTATATTCATTACTCCACGAGAGTTTAAAGACCAACCGCCGTCTTGTACAGTTGTATACCGCACTTAAGTATACACCTCTGATGAGCTCATAATAAGAGCGAAATGCGGCATCAGGTGTTCTTTCGTTGCGTGTAATGCTTCTGTACAAGTTTTTTACTTGGCTTTATCGACACTCGTGCGTTTAAGGCATTGAAGCTGTTACTTAGATAGCGATATGCACGTAAACGCACACATGTCCTTACTTTTAACTGTTGGCATTTTCTTAGTTTATACTAATCATACGTGTCAATGTTCATACACGAGATGTCGTCAGACACACATTTTGCTTATATTCATTACTCCACGAGAGTTTAAAAGACCAACCGCCGTCTTGTACAGTTGTATACCGCACTTAAGTATACACCTCTGATGAGCTCATAATAAGAGCGAAATGCGGCATCAGGTGTTCTTTCGTTGCGTGTAATGCTTCTGTACAAGTTTTTTACTTGGCTTTATCGACACTCGTGCGTTTAAGGCATTGAAGCTGTTACTTAGATAGCGATATGCACGTAAACGCACACATGTCCTTACTTTTAACTGTTGGCATTTTCTTAGTTTATACTAATCATACGTGTCAATGTTCATACACGAGATGTCGTCAGACACACATTTGCTTATATTCATTACTCCACGAGAGTTTAAAAGACCAACCGCCGTCTTGTACAGTTGTATACCGCACTTAAGTATACACCTCTGATGAGCTCATAATAAGAGCGAAATGCGGCATCAGGTGTTCTTTCGTTGCGTGTAATGCTTCTGTACAAGTTTTTACTTGGCTTTATCGACACTCGTGCGTTTAAGGCATTGAAGCTGTTACTTAGATAGCGATATGCACGTAAACGCACACATGTCCTTACTTTTAACTGTTGGCATTTTCTTAGTTTATACTAATCATACGTGTCAATGTTCATACACGAGATGTCGTCAGACACACATTTTGCTTATATTCATTACTCCACGAGAGTTTAAAAGACCAACCGCCGTCTTGTACAGTTGTATACCGCACTTAAGTATACACCTCTGATGAGCTCATAATAAGAGCGAAATGCGGCATCAGGTGTTCTTTCGTTGCGTGTAATGCTTCTGTACAAGTTTTTACTTGGCTTTATCGACACTCGTGCGTTTAAGGCATTGAAGCTGTTACTTAGATAGCGATATGCACGTAAACGCACACATGTCCTTACTTCTAAATATTGCACAACTATAGATTAATCGGCCTAATGAGCCACTGTATCAAGCTTCTTTCACGTATTGTCCAAAGCAGAATATACAATAAATGTGAACAAACAATCAGTGATGAACAACTAGAATTCAGAAGAGCATTCTGTATGAACAATTTTTATCTAAATGTCAGAAAGTAGGGCAACACGCTAGAGTAATTGAGGCACTACATAATATAGATACAAGCCTAATAATAAGGAACATCTACTAGAATCAATCTGCCTGGATAAACTCTCGTACCATATTCCCATTCAGACTGGAGTGCGACAGGGATGCGTACTGTCGCCATGTATATTCAATATTTACTCAGAAAAAATATTCCAAGCTATATCAAACATAGAAAAAGACATCAAAATAGGTGGAGACATTTGTTACGCAGACGATACAGCTCTGTTCGTTGAAAATATGGAGGATCTTCAAGACCTACTCGATAGAAGGAACGCTTTGCCTGTGTATCAATAGAACCAAAACAAGGTTTATGATCGTCAGTAAGTACGAAACCCCAGATAATCAGGCTTTACAAATAGCGACCACTGAATACCTTCAAATACCTCGGTTGCTGAATAAATAAAAGACTAGACCTAGATATGGAAATAAGACCCAGAATAGAACAATCCTGCAGTGCTACTATATAATCTACACCTAGATATATCCATACGGAAGAAATTTTGTTAGTGTTATGTATAGCCGATACTTCTCTATGGCAATGAAAACTAGGTACTACAAAAAATCTTATAAATAAGATCAAAGCATTGGAAATGTGGACGTATAGAAAAATTATGAAGATATCTTGGACTAGCCATACTTCTAACAACAGAGTATTACAGATGGTCGACGAAGAGAGAAGTCTTTTTAATACGGTTAAGAAAAAGACGATGGAATACTTCGGCCATATAATGCAAAGACCAAAGTAGCAACTCTTACAGTTAACCCTAAATGAAAAACACCAGATCAACTTTTCCACACAGCACTGGACAGGCACCAATACCAGAATTTAATCAAAATAGCAGTCGCCAACGCTGGATAACATGAACCGTCATCATATGTCCAAGTGACTCAAAATGTATGAGTACATACACGCGTTTCCCTTTATTTGAGGCTCATCAGTGTAGGGTAGCTCGAACGCAAGTCTACAAAAATCACTGGAATTAGCTATAGTAAGGTGAAACACGTGTGTGTAGGTGCCGTTCGTAATTCTGCAATTATCACTGGCTACTGTTTTGTTCAGTTGGCAAGAATTTGAAATATTGCGTTAAAAATGAGCTTAGCTTTTTGTAATGTTGAAAAGTTCACAGCCGGCATCTTAGATACTACAGATATTTTTATAAAATTTTTAATTTTTCTAAAGCTTAGCAAGATGTTTCTGTCAAAAAATGATGTAAGTAATATAAAACTGATGTGTAAATGGTAAAGTAATAAGCCGGCATGTTATAGGTTTTCTGAAAGTAAATACTCCAAAAGAAAATACTTTATAGAAAAACGTTAGTGAATGACTTTGAATAGAAATTCGAAAGAAAAACGTAGATGGGTAGCAATAAACAAATTTGGGGAAATCGAAATGTCATTAAAGAAGAAGAAAAAGATATACTGCACAAATCAAATGCCGAAATTACAGTCAAACAAGAAGGTGAAATTCATTGCCAAAGTAATGAGTGCCCTTAAGAAAAAACAAACTAATAGGAAATTAAGGAATAAGTAACAGAATTCATCTCTTCAAGAATTTGAAATTTGGAAACGTGTGGCGACGAGTTGAGGTACAAATGGTCTCGAAAAAAAAATTTAATTACCCAAACTAATTATTCTCAAATGACATTATTTCGGGCTGTAGTTTTACGAAAGTTCACAATAGTAATTTTTGTTATACGTCATAAATAAAGATAATAATGATAAGATCAGATTAATGTTCATTTTGAAAAAAAAACTACCATCAAAATTGTCCAATTTTAGGTTGACAACCGGGTAACGGTTGTAGTTCATAAATAATAATAAAAGAAAGCGACGGCTCTAGCGATACAACCTAGAGAGAACAATACAAGTAGCGCACTAAATTCGTGGAGGATCCAGTATTTGTAGTAGTTAGCACAGCAGTGTCCGGGTTAGTCGGTGAGTTGGAGAGGTCCTTGAGGAACTGTAAAGAAATAAACTGCTGACTAACGAGGCGCCACCTGCTAGGTAATAGAAAGAAATAAAACCGACCAACAGGAATTCAATAGGTTTTACTAAAGGTCTAACATAATACACTAAACGAACACAAATCAGAGAGACAAATAGACAATTAAATGTAGCAAATAAAACTTACAGTACTAGAAGAATATGTGAGAAGTAAGAGAGACTGTCGCATGTTTGTTACACCCCAAATTAAAGTTAGCGTTCCCATTGAGGATTGGCCACTAAGGAAACTCGACGCACACGTCACTTACACACGGTGACTTAAAACTAACTTAAACTCGGAATATCACGGTAAATAGCTCCCGCCAACCGAAAAGGCCTTTTGTTTCAGCTTCACCCACTTTATCTAAAGCGTTCAAGCTCTTATAGAGCTAGTTAAAAACAAAACCGAACGTCGGTGATGGAGTCAACCCCGAATAAAAATTTACTTATATGCTAGGGATTCAAACCGTTTAATGTCACATGTACGTGAGCTTCATACGCATGAATAGTGAATAGGTTTCTTAAATAGTAAACGTAACTGTATTCTGTAGTACGCAGGTCCGAGAAGAAAGGTTCTTGTAAGCGACAGTATTTGACACCTTCAGAAGATAGGTAGCCCCAGGATTTCCCTTAGGAGAAATATACGACAAAGAACGGAAGGCAGATATGTTCCCTCGAAGCAGCAAGTATTCAGCGTAAACGACCCCTTAGCCTGTTAAGTTCATCGGCCGTTGGCAGCTTAAATGTAGGCGAAACCGTGGTGGTCGTCAAGTTATATAGCAAAGGATTCTTAACTAGCCATTCCAGCAACCGCACAAATTATCCAGATTGTAATACATGAGTAGAGTATGAGGTCAAGACACTAGCTAAAGCATACGTCGTAATTAGAATTAACACAACCACGAGACAACAAAAGAAATGGAAAAGAAGTACTTACGTCGAATGCGGTAGGATTTACATCTACACACCAATTTAACTTGGAATTATTGAAGCACACATTAATAATTTACGTCTAAAATTTTAGCTTCACGAAGCACGCCGAAAACACCCAATAGAAGAAAGTAGCCAAAATGTCCGCTCGTAATCTTAGAAACTTTTCGTGAATTAATTAATCCACCAATGGAAAAATCGCAACATGCGCGGCAAATTCAACTTTCGTCGCAAAGTTTCTAAGAAGGCTCCCGACGTACGTTTTACTTTTGTAAATAAACCCGTAACAACCGGTATATTACGCCACTGGAGTTACTAGAATAAGTTAGAACGATAAGAATCGTTCAGCTAAGAATAGAAGAACACGATATCTTGAAAACAAATAAAGAATCTAAAATTCTGAAAGCATTATTATAAATGATCGTCAGTGAACATATTTTCCGATGAACAAAATTTAAATTAAATGTGTCACCGCAAGATGGCGGTAACCAACTGAATTTTCTTAAATAGAATATCCCAGTTTTTTTGTCGATTTTTGGGATCAACATTTCTGGAATACTTTTCTTGAAAATAATAGTTCTAATAAAGTTAATAAGAAAGATGAAAATTACGGTATTTTAGAAATAATAAGAAAAATCACATTAAAAACGTTAATATAAAATAAAAATCCCTCAAAGTGAAGGTGATATTAAATTACATTAGGTGCTCAAAGGTTCCTCCATCACATTCTATACATTTTTGGTAATGACCAATTAACGCGCTGAACTGGTTGCGTTTCGAAGGTTTCGGGTGCTATCCTGCCACAAACGAGACTCATAAATTCTTTGAATTCTTCGATATTTTGAGAAAAGTTCGACTTCGCTTTTTAAATATCTTATAGCACCATTAATACCTATCCATCGTCTCGGAAATGTCCTGTTCGGTTGGTCGTTGACTAGATTACTATTATGGAACGCCGCCCGTCCTGTTGAAAATACATCATCTGTCGTAAATTTAAATTTACATTCTCAAGCAAAAGAAGTAATTAACACTCCTTAAAATTTCTATGTGAGGAAAATCCAAAAGATTTGGGCCTTCTTATAGGAGTAACAACAGGAATAGGAATCGTCAATGACACACCATGTCCTTAAATAATGCCGACGTTTCGACTAGCAATGGCCAGTCTTTTCAAGACCATCTAAAGTGTTATGTGATATGATCAAGGACTCCTTATTGCTATCGTTTAGGTCCAGTATGTCAAAAATAAAAACATAAAAATAATTAATTAAACTAATTTTAAAACCAACAGGTTTACGTTAAAAACACATTAACCGGCTCAAAAATATACTTGTAAAAAACAATACAAAATAAATTAACAGATTAACAAGTAGTGTATATAACAAACAGACTTTACGACGTATACCCGAACAATGACGATTCCTATTTCTGTTGTTACTTCTATAAGAAGGCCCAAATCATTGGGATTTTCCTCACAAAAGAAGTAATTAACGTGTCAGAAAATCCAGGAAATGCTGTCTCGTTAAGCCATTAAAAAATATAAAGCAATTGATCTCCCAATATTTCAAGCCAGACATTTACAATTCCCCTTCTGTAGAAATTAGGTTCTCTCATCAAGTGTGGATTTTGAGACGACCAATAATGTGAGTTATGTCGGTTGATTATTATGTTGTTTCAAAGTTGTTTTCATCAGACCACATAATATTAGCCAGAAAATTAGGAATTTGTGAATAAAGGTCTTAAAATCTTCCATAAGTCGATAAATTTCATCGCCATTGTAAAGCCCATGCACCAAAGTAATTTTAAATGATTTGTATTTATTCGATTTTAATATTTTATATACTGAACCATCGGATATAGCACTAGCAGCAATAGATCTCACAGACGTATGAGGATCGTAAGCAACATCTGCTAATACCCTATTCTGATGGATTCACTGGTTGATATTCTTCACCAATTTACACATTTACCTTCAGGAAAATGACCAGTATTTTTTAACGTATTGGCCGCACTAATAATAGTTATTTATGTACCAAGGACAAAAAAGTGCACTTTTATGTACGAGACTGAATTTGCTGGCCGAGGCGTTAGCCGAGGAAAGCAAACAGGCGAGGTTATTAAAAAGCACTTTTTCCGAGGTACATATTAATTTTCCGTTGACCTTAAATTAATTAATTTTCTATTGATTACCGTTTACTGAAAACAAAATGTTTAGTAATTTTAAACAAAAATTTTACGTTTGTTCTGATTTTACTGTACCTAATTAATTTCACTTCACCTTTTAGTATTGTAACATTTGTGTCAAAATTTATTAAAGGAAATAAAAGCTTTCCGCGTTCGAATATTGTACCGATAAAGAAAGCATTTGTTTACAACAATCACATAATTTTTATAAGAGCACTTGATTATGATAGGTAATAGGTAAAACATGTACTTTTTATAATTTATTAAAATAATAAAAATTACATTTAGGTAGTGTTATTTTGAAGTATATTTAAAAATGTAGTTATAGTTGGAAGCCTACCCTCAAAATTAATGCATTTCTTTAATTGTTTATGATCAAAGATGTAATGAAGTTTCTCCTATTAAACACATTAAAGTCGATTCTTACTAATTGGACATATAATAGTTATAAGACTGAGTTTGTACCGTGGTCAGACTTATAATCATTTTATATTCAATAAAAATATTGCCTGACCGTAGAAAGTATGCAAACGTAGTTTTTTGATTCACTCGAAAATGTTTCAAAAAATGTAATAATCTTCTTTCAGCTTATTGAAAACTGTGAAATTCACCTTGTTTTTGTGTACGAATAAATCTTGAACCCAGTAATGTTGATGGCTTATATGATTCTATTTTTGTTTTTTCCTGCGACAGAATCAATATTCAAATGATTTTTCACAAGTAATTACTGTTCTTGTGTTTTCCATTAGCATTATTACTTATTTACATCAATCAAATACAGTAATAGAAAGGTACCCATAATTCTACTGTAAGTTTTGTATTTTATGATCGTGAAAATTTTGTATCGGAACTCCGCTTCTGTATCAAACTGTTACCTAATAAAATTGTCTAAAGCAATCTCAAGTCGTATGAATTCTGTCTTACCTTATAAATGAATAACTTTAAAGAAGTTAAAGTGTTACATATTGAAAACAATGTATCAGTATTGTGAGATTACAACCAGGCTCTTCTATATGCTTCGCACATTGTAGAAACTATAAACAATTTATTAATATCATTTCAAAGCACTTAAAATCATTTACTTGTAATTTGAACAACAAATTGTTTTTGTTTAAAGTTGTGTGGGACTGAGAAATTGAGGTTATAACTGGAGTAAACAAACAATATTCTGCAGTATCTAAAATGTTTCAGTATGTAACTAAAGTACTGTAATATCCTATGTAGTCACTAAATTCATCCTTTCTTAAAAATGGGTTTTCATACTGGTTACTTCGGCTTCATTTAATTTGACATAAAATTATAATTGACATTGACAGATGTTTGCGGACGAAAAGTGTTTGCGGACGAAAAGTGTTTGCGGACGAAAAGTATTACATTTAAAAAGTGTTACTTTATGATTATGCAGGGAGTACGTAAAACTCAATTTTATAATGAGGTCGACGGAAAAGTATTTTTCTTCAAGCGACAATAAAACGTCATATTATTGAACTACTGACAGACGCTAAAAATTCTTTTTACTGTCTAGACATTAAAAGCAAAACAGTTATTTTGTTTTCACAACTATTTAGAGGTTGGTACCTCGGTTATGTCATATTATGAATGTAACAGTAAAGTACCAACTTGATTTGTCGAGAATAAAACGTCACCATAACACTAAAAAATCTCGAACATTTGAAAATAACACATAAAACTAGCAATAAACGCTTAAAGAAAAATAATATATTTCACTTGAGTTAAAAAATATAATTGTTTCGCTTAATTTGCTGTCTCGGCGAACGCCTCGCCAGCAAACTTTTTAAGCTCAACAATTATATTGTTTAACTCCTTGTAAAATAATCTACTATTTTTCAGGAATGCGCCGATGAGGAAATCTATTGGTATACAGTGTTTACGCCGCTCTTGCATTTTGCCTACATTCCCCATAAATTATTATCATGTTGTAATAGTCTTCATTTGAAAACGTAAACAAATTAACAAATTAAATCAAAAAAACGTCAACGATTTTTAAACCAAAGCACACTGATGTATTTTGTCTCCATGGATATCTGTTAAGTTTTACTATTAAGTTACCTATACCTTTTTGGGACAGAAGAGGTTGGAGTATAAAAATATTCAAATAAAAATTTCATACTGGAAGGTACAAAAAAACTAGGACATTTTAAATGTAAAAAAAGGTGCGTCCACCTGCATTTTACTACAAAAGTGAGAACAGATTTCGAATTATCATCCCAAAAAAATACCCCGAATACCCAATTTCGTGCAAATAGTCCAGCTATTAAGAAAATTATCCAAGAAAACTTATAAAAAATACTAACTTTCCGCTCTGTATTTCGGAAAGAACAACTTTTGAACTAAGGTAAATTGGATTAAATCGGGATATTTTAGTGCCAAAAATCTACAGTAGCTCTATGTGCAGGGAATATCGGGACACCCTGTAGATCTAGATAATTATAAAAATTTACTAATATTGAAAAACAAGAAAATTAGTATGTAGCTAATTATGATTAAAATTATGTACAACTTCTTAGATATAAATTAAATCGTATTAATATGTAATTCAAACCACTTTTTTTACTTTATAAAAAATGCAGATCATTGTTTCAAAGAAATTTTATTCATGCGTAGTCTTGCTTCTATGAAAAGAGGACGTTGAAATTCGGCTAAAACGTTAATTTACGATCAACACATTCCATCAAAAAATTTTTGCAATTGAGTAATTGGCGAGGTTAACCGGAAATGAAACTAAATGGTCCAGAAATTTAATGATTAAAGTTGGATTCTACACGTTACTCATATTCTTCAAAACGTTTAAACAATTACAATTCGTCAGAATAGGTGATCTAATAACCTTTAGGTACTTTATTGATTGACAATGGTTTTTCCTTGTCATCACGGATACTTTTGAAATTGCACAAAAAATCATACCAAAATGAACGCGTTTAATAATCATAAACAATGAGTAACGAAACACTTTTGTAGTCCGTTATAATTAAATGTATCGCATTACTACACCTACCACCGCAATATAACAACTTAATTACTGAGATTTTACAATCAAACTAAATTTTCCACCTAGTTTAAATAATCATTAAAATCAAACCGTGTAATAACTGCTCGCCACCTAATAATATAAACTTTATAAAATGTTGACATTATTTGCCCCCATTTAAAGGCTGTAGTTTACAATAGCGTTAAACCGATTCTATTCCATAACGATAAAAAAGAAATTGACAGAAATTTTATTGCTCGAACATGCGACTGTAGACATTTTACAAATTATATCTTTTAAAAACCGCATTTGATTTGCCCTTTAAACTTCGAACACGAAACAATTTCATAGTTAATAAATATGTGTAGTAATATTTTAGTAAAAGATTACCACTCCACATTTCATTTGCATATTTTATTAACAGTTAGTGGCTCTACTGAAAAACATATTACATATTCCATTAGCGATTTAATTTGTTGGCGCGTTAAGTTTTTACCAGATTTATCGCTTCATCAAAAGAACAAATTATGGCGTTTATTACATTCAATAGGTTCACATTACTACATCAACAAGACGCTTTTGAAAATCTACGTGTCGCAGCAATTTAGCGTTCATGATTTGGTTGGGGTTTGTGGTTGACTGAATAAGTTACCCTTTCTGATACACAGAAATAATTAAAATTTTTTATCGTACCCCGAAGTAAAACTGATTTGGTTAATTCGGGTCTACATGCTAGACCTCTTATTGCGGGTACCTATCTAAATGCATTCAAAATAAAAAATTTTGAAAATATTAACTTTCAATAAAGTTGAAAACAAACTAAATTATCGTCAAGCAAATAATGGAGTTTTATTTAATCATCTAGTTGCGTTGTTTTAATAGTAGATTATTTTACTAGGAGGTTAAACAATTATATTTTTTAACTCCAAGTGAAATATACTATTTTTCTTCAAGCGCTTATTGCTGGTTTTCATGTGTTGTTTTTAAACTTTCGAGATTCTCGAATGTTATAGTCACGTTTTATTCTCCACAAATCAGGTTGATACTTTACGTTTACGTTCATAATATTACATAACCGACGTACCAACCTCTAAATAGTTGTAAAAACAAAAGCACTTCGCTTTTAATGTTTAAGACAGTAAAAAGCCTTTTTCCACAATCGTTGGCAAAATTGATTAAAATTCAACTCAAAACAGTGAGCAAAGTGGCCTTTTTAATCACAAGTGAGCAAAGTAAATAATTTTCTTCACAAGTGAGCAAAGTAAATTGATTTCTTCACAAGTGAGCAAAATTCAAAAGCGTATAATTGCTTGCAATACTTCCAACAATTATTCTGTTACAATGAGATTATAATGAATTCAAATTATATAGTAAGTAAAACCGTATCCTTATAGTTATGTACCATCTATTAATTTAGTTTAAATATATAGAAATTTGTCAAGAATATAGATAAGTTTTGGCGAATGTATACTAAATTCAGTTGAACACATACGAGGATGTATTGATATCTAGTTAGCCTAGACTAGTTCCTTGCATAAACAAAATATTGCGTTACCATAGCAACGAACAATAACTTATTAGAAGTGTCAGTGTAAAGTTTGACGTCAAAAAAGTAAACCAGAGTCACGCAATAAATTAATTGAAAAAAGATGTCCACCGAAATTGTAAAAATCGAAAAATTGGAGTATCGGGCCATCATCAAGTACACTCATGAAATTTAAAACTTGGACACCACAATTTCTGTAAACAAAAATTTGCACATTGTGAAGCGGGCTTAAGGGTATCATTTACAATTCTAACAGCAGGTAGTCTCAGCAGGGGTTATCTTATAGAAGGACTGTAGAATGAATCATTACACTAAGCACGTTTTAGAAAATAGGTAATTTACGTTGCTTACTTAATTTTTTCTTTAAAGAATATATTTGAAGGTATCGCTAATTAAACACCATAGCTCGATTAATTATCGAATCAAAATTTTGTTTAGGAAATGTTTACAAAATAAAATTAGAAATAATTTTGATTTAAAAAACGTCTACAAGCAATAACTTTTAAATTAAATCAAAAACTAAACATGGTTATTTGGGTTGACTGATTATTACTTATTTTAAATAAATCTAACCTACTAATTATTGTAAGTTATTAAAAAAAATCATTAAACTCTCTATTCATAATATTTAGTCCTTACAAAATGTATATTTTATGACGTTTCATTTTTTCTGTAGTTAATATAAAAGTGAAAATAAAAACTAAGGCAATTCTTATTGTCAACGTATATATTTAGTTTTTGACAAGAATTTATTACATAATTATAATTAAGATACCAAGTTATAGTTTAAAATTAAATGAAAACTTTTTTTTAAATAAAGGTATTACTATATAAATAAATATAAGAAATCAATAATGGGTGTGACCTCCATTATTATTGATACATTCTTGGAGGCGTCTGCTCATTGACGCTATCAAGGTATCAATATAATTAATATTAATCGTTTCCCATGCGGTATCAATGGCTGCAATTAGTGCATTACGGTTTACTGGTATAAAATTTGGCCCTTGTTGTCTTCGGATAACAGCAAGTATTCGAGCCCAAACATTTTCGATAATGTTAAAATCTGGGCTTTTGCTGGCCAGGGTAACAGCTCCAAGTTATTTTCTCGTATCCAATTGCGCACAACCCGCGAAGTATGAATAGGGGCGTTGTCCTTTAACAACAAAAATACATTATGAAAATGTTAATTCAACAGATCCCGAACTATTTTTTGGAGAAAGTATAGTGAAATAAGAATACTTACTTGTTGGAAAATATAATCTTCGTCTGGATAAAACACTTCGACTGAAGGTTTCATAATAGTTTCCAAAATATCTAAATACGCAGCAGAATCAAGACGTCCATCGATAGCCCAACAAACTCCTGGACCCCGCGCTAACCCAACCCACACATTCACAGAAAAATAACCACTTCGTTTTTAGGACATATGTGATTATTTTCGTAACGAGTTCCTTCCATTCTAAAAACTTTTAGTGGTCCATCGTTGCGGCTATTGAACGTTTTTTCGTCGCTAAAAATCACTCGATTCCAAAATTCCAAAGGTTCGTTCACATATCGCCTTGCAAATTCCAGACGACGTCTCATATTTTCGTCACTGAGAACTTCTTTCGCAGCAGCATTATACTTCTTTATTCCCATCTCCTTTAATCTTTTTGTGCAGTTATACGGCATCCGGGAAAATGTGTATCTGCTATAGCCCTGGAGTATGTAGCAAATGGTTGTTCTGTTACGTAATGAAACAACTCGAGATCTTGAGCACGTGTAGATACTTTAGGTCTACCACTTCCGATGGCTCTTTCCAAAGTGTGTTCAAGATTCCATTTTACTCGGTAATGCCCTACGGTGCTTTTGGTATATCTAACATACGTGAAATTTCACGCACGCTACGGCCCGCCGCTAATTCCGAAACAATCCGCGCTTTCAAATCAGCACCGAGATGAGGTGGCATTTTCACAACACTTGAAATTTTAAACTAAAATGGAATTTACATTTCTTACTTTATTTATTGGTTCACACTACCCCTTCTCAAACAGTAGGTAATTGTTTATTTATTACATACTTCTAATGACCAATGTAACAACCCTTAGAGCAATATGACTCAAAGGAAGTAAATTAAACAAGCAAGGATATTCTATTGTTATTGAAACTTATTCATAAAGTAAAAGCCATTTCCTTATAATGCTAATGGACAGGATTTTCTTTTAAGTATTAAGATTACAATAGAGGACTTATAAACTTTCGAAAATATCTAATTATAAATATTTACACTGCAATTGCGCTTTTTCCTTAATAATTTCTTAGCAATAACATACACGTTCTTGGTTTTTAAGTTGTCATAAATTTGATATGATATAAATTTGTGTTTCTAATATTACATCACAAACTAATCTTTATTCGCCAAAAATTGTTGCTTAAGTTGTAAAGCTTCGTACACACCTGAACAACAAACCGAGCAACAAACATAACAACGAACCGAAAGTCAAACAGAACGACAAACGATCTTTTATGATTTCCACAATCCGAACAACAAACGGAACGTTTGTGCTGTTCTCATAATTATTTTCAGTAGTTTTCAGTTCATATATATTTATTATTGAGAAGAAAATTGCGGAAAACAAGAAGATAGTGCCAACCAAATTTTACGCACAAAGAAGAGTAAAAAATTATAATTTACTTCGCTTTTTTTATTTTGGAAATTTCCCGCCCAAATGATGCTAATAGGGACATCATTTTTTTCTTGCATTCTTAAACACTGATTAATTTAAAACATTTTTCTTCTGTCAACTCTATAATATTACCTAAAACACAACAAACCCACAAAAGGGAGGACAAAAATAAATAATTTAATTCTCCCGCATAAGTTTGTTCGCCGTTTTGTTTAGATTCGTCCAAACCTGCAAACGCATTCGCGCGCATTTCTTTGATGTCGGAGAAAAAACCGACAAGTTGCGGGAACGCCGCAAACCGTTCGTGGAACAATCAGGACTTCTAAAATTCGTACGTAGCACCGTCCAAATTAATGTTCCGATTGCCGTTCGGTTCGTTGTTCTGTTTGTTCCTCGGTTTGTTGTTCAGGTGTGTACGAAGCTTTACAATAAGCATATTAATATGAACTATATCTTATGAAAGGAGAGTTATGTAACTATAATTAACGACTTAACGTTACGTTAGTAGATTCCATTTACTATTTACACATATTTTCTTGGAACATTCGATAATTAACTATCGGGATATGATGACCCTATACTTCGCAGGTTGTGCGCAACTGGATACAAGCAAATAACTTGGAGCTGTTACCCTGGCCAGCAAAAGCCCAGATTTTAACATTATCGAAAATGTTTGGGCTCGAATACTTGCTGTTATCCGAAGACAACAAGGGCCAAATTTTATACCAGTAAACCGTAATGCACTAATTGCAGCCATTGATACCGCATGGGAAACGATTAATATTAATTATATTGATACCTTGATAGCGTCAATGAGCAGACGCCTCCAAGAATGTATCAATAATAATGGAGGTCACACCCATTATTGATTTCTTATATTTATTTATATAGTAATACCTTTATTTAAAAAAAAGTTTTCATTTAATTTTAAACTATAACTTGGTATCTTAATTATAATTATGTAATAAATTCTTGTCAAAAATAAATATATACGTTGACAATAAGAATTGCCTTAGTTTTTATTTTCACTTTTATATTAACTACAGAAAAAAATGAAACGTCATAAAATATACATTTTGTAAGGACTAAATATTATGAATAGAGAGTTTAATGATTTTTTTAATAACTTACAATAATTAGTAGGTTAGATTTATTTAAAAATAAGTAATAATCAGTCAACCCAAATAACCATGTTTAGTTTTTGATTTAATTTAAAAGTTATTGCTTGTAGACGTTTTTAAATCAAAATTATTTCTAATTTTATTTTGTAAACATTTCCTAAACAAAATTTTGATTCGATAATTAATCGAGCTATGGTGTTTAATTAGCGATACCTTCAAATATATTCTTTAAAGAAAAAATTAAGTAAGCAACGTAAATTACCTATTTTCTAAAACGTGCTTAGTGTAATGATTCATTCTACAGTCCTTCTATAAGATAACCCCTGCTGAGACTACCTGCTGTTAGAATTGTAAATGATACCCTTAAGCCCGCTTCACAATGTGCAAACTTTTGTTTACAGAAATTGTGGTATCCAAGTTTTAACTTTCATGAGTGTACATACCTGTATTTAAAAGGGTTAAGAGGTAAGCAGATTTACGAAGATATGCTTAATACCCTTGGTGATCAATGTCCTTTGTATGCGACCGTCAAAAATTGGAATGCAAGCTGATGACCGATCGGGAAGGCCAGTTTCAGTGTCAGTCCCCGAAAATATCGATGCAGTTCATGACATGATTTTATCAGACCGTCGAATTAGACTAAAACGGATATCTGAAGCACTGAATATTTCATACGAACGCGTTCATCATATAGTTCACGTCAATTTGGACATGAGAAAAATTGCTGCAAAATAGATCCCCAAATGTTTGAATGTTGACCAAAAGCGTGCAAGGGTAGAAGCATCGCGTTCGATCTGTGCTCGATTTGAAAATGATGTAGACTCTTTAAACCGAATTGTTACTATGGATGAGACTTGGGTACATTTCTACGATTCAGAAACAAAACAACAATCGATGGAATGGAGACACTCTGGTTCTCCAAGACCTAAAAAGTTTCGTGTCCAAAAATCTGCTGGAAAAGTTCTTCCTTCACTTTGTGGGATTGCCATGGAGTAATCATGATTGATTTTTGGATAAGGAGAACAATAACTGGAGATTACTATTCGACATTACTGACCACTCTACGGAAAAATATTAAAGAGAAAAGACGCGGAAAGCTATCCAAAGATGTTTTGTTTTTGCAGGACAACGCATACAAATCTCATGTTGCCATGCAAAAAAATCGTGATTTAGGGTTTGAATTACTAGAACACCCCCCTTATTCACCCGATTTGGCTCCGTCCGACTATCACCTCTTTCCTCAACTGAAAAAAAGTTTAAACGGTCGTACATTTTCTTCCAACAAGGAGGTAATAGAAGCTGTGGAGGTCTGGTTTGCAGAGCAAGAAAAAACATTTTTTTTGAAAGGTCTAGAGACGTTGCAGGTTCGCTGTAATAAATGTATCCAATTAAGAGCAGAAAATGTCGAGTAATAAAATATTTTGACATTGAAATTTTGTTTGGTTCTATAGCAGGCTAAGAATTTTTCAATGTATCCTCGTATATTATTAAATTAGTCATTAATAAAATAATTATTTTTCAGAATAGTAGATTATTTTACTAGGAGTTAAACAATATAATTGTTGAGCTTAAAAGTTTGCTGGCGAGGTGTTAGCCGAGACAGCAAATTAAGCAAACAATTATATTTTTTAATTCAAGTGAAATATATTATTTTTCTTCAAGCGTTTATTGCTAGTTTTCATGTGTTATTTTCAAATTTTCGAGATTCTCGAGTCTTATAGTGACTTTTTATTCTCGACGAATCAAGTTGGTACTTTACTGTTACATTCATAATATGATAAACCGAGGTACCAACCTCTAAATAGTTGTGGAAACAAAATAACTGTTTTACTTTTAATGTCTAGACAGTAAAAAGAATTTTTAGCGTCTGCCAGTAGTTCAATAATATGACGTTTTATTGTCGCTTGAAGAAAAAAATTGTTTTACAATCGTGGGAAAAATCATGTTTAGCACACGTGAGCAATGTCTTTCTTTCACTTGTCCGATTGGTACACTCGGCACGTCAGAAAAAGACATACTTTGTTCACTTGTACTAAAAATAGCTATTTTTTCACGACATGCTTAGAAAACGGACGTTTCTTCTCTACAAATAGGTAGGAAAATTAGTTTTTCCTCACTAGCGAGGAAAATAATGTCGTGTTACAAAAATGCCTCTTTAAAAAAATGTAAAAATGTGTCATTAGAACTATATGCGTCTAGTACTTAGTTAAACAATTTAATTTAGTATTCAATCAGGTTTGTTTAATTTAATATCTTATATTTCGACTCTTAAAAATTGCTACCCTAGATTTATTGGTTAGAATTACGCGGCTGCGCTATGACAGATTGAGACCACACCGATACTAGAGAATACTGTAGCGAGACTATTGGGACCCACCTATTAAATATTACTTCTTTCATTAGTTTGTTTTTTTGAGGAATGTCGTCGAAAAATGTTGTGTCTAACACATGAGGAAAGCCTTTTTCCACTCTCACTCGCAAATAATCGCTTTCCTCACTTGTTGGACAAATAACTATTTAGCGTTTGCCAGTAGTTCAATAATACGCCGTTTTATTGCCACTTGAAGAAAATAGTTATTTATGATACAAGTGTGTGAAGTAAGGATTTTATGCACGAATTGCAAAGTTTAAAACGTAAAAGCACTTCACACCAATGCCGCAAACGATACTTTAGCTAGGTCGTCAGAACTAATTTTTGCAAATAGAACAGGTACTACAACAGAGAAACGCATGCGGTTGCACCTTTTGAATTTTGCATATTGCTTGGTCCCCGTTGTCAACAAAAATCGTTTTATAATAAAAGTTGTCAAATAATTTCAAAATTAATAATTTCACATTTAACACTTTAATAAATTAAAATATGCAGTCATTTATTCATGGTATAAAACGTTGCTCGATAAATTGCTAAGCAAAAACTTTCGTAACAGTTTTAACGGCAAAATTTAACCCCTCGTGGTATTATGTATAAAAAAATATAAAAAATTCGGTAAGTTCGCATATTGAATTTTCGTATTCAGTCGTTTAAAAGACAACACAATCCGAATATAATACTCTAATAAATTGGTTCAGGTTGGTGAACTTGTGTCGTCTAGATTCGTTAATTGGAATTTCTTCCTAACGTTTCGCTAACACTAGTGCCCGCTTCTTCAGAGGTCCTTACATCTCCGATGTTGGATGTAGATTGTCTAAATGTGAAAAGGCAGACCACTTTGTAGCATCGTATCCAAGTTGATCGGTAAGGTGTCTATGGCAAATGTGGATAAAAAGACTCATGATAGGTATATGGTCTCTGTGGTACTTAATAGGGAACGGTAATTGTGCTCAATTCTGGAAGTTCCGAGCACACGATGAAAATGGAAATTTTGTTGTCAAATACCAGTACGATTCACCTTTCTTTATTTCAATCGCTAAACTGATAAACAAGTACATGGAATACAGAGACCCTCTAACATAAATGAAAGTGAAATTCTGAACGTCAAATTGCATGTTGTCTTTTTTGTTCCAGACCTGAGATTTGATTTACTGGGTATTGCAAATTCGTGTCAAGGGCGCAACCACATGAGATAAATGATGATTGCAAATGGCGTCGAATAAATAAAACGCGATAAATTTTAGTGAGTCACATAATACAGCTCTGGATTTAATAAAAAAAACTGAAACAAAGAATTTATGTCAGAGAATCTTAGAAAATTTACGCATTACAGGGTTGTGCAAGAGATAACTGGTATTACAACTAACCGCAAGCGGCAAGAGTACCAGCAAAGTGTTTTTCTTGTGGGGAAGAAAGCGACTGTTCTTTTAGGTGTACAAAGAAGTGTTTTATATGCAATAAGGTAGGCCATCGGAAACGAGACTGTCCGAAAAGAAGAGGTGCTGAACGAAGGGAGGCAGATAGCTCTACGATGGTAATTCAAACGCAAGAAGCACTTCCTCCAGCCTACTCGGTTCCAGTCAACATTAAGCATGGAAACTACATATGGGTTGGTGGACTCTGGTAGTGGAATATCATTAATAAAAAATAGGTTTGTTCCACATGGAGAATCTTATGACCAACAGAGTAAGTTTGTAGGATTAAAAAGTCAATCATTGGTATGTATAAACATAAGTTTGTGGTTGATAATATCACGATGAATGTTAACTTTCATGTAGTAAAGACGATGTCATGGGTTATGACTGTTTGGGCCGTGATTTTATATCAAACCCTACGATTAATGTTATTTTTGATAAAAAATAAAATAGTAATCAGGACTGTCCAACAAACAATCAGTGAAGCAATTAATGAGTTATGATTAATTGATGTAGAGAACAACAGAGGAATTAGTTTAAACATAAATGAACATGTAATTCCAGATGTTGGGGAATGTTTAGAAAAAGCTTTCATAGAGAATTATTAAGGGCAGAGCGGGCTGTAGAACCTGCCACAAATTTAACTGCCACTATAAAGCTCTCAGAACGTCATGATAGTTTTTATTTTAGTCCTCAAAGATTGTCGTATTATGATAAGCAAGTGGTAGTAATGACTTAGTAGATAGTGAGATAGTAAGGCCGAGTTGTTCACCGTATGCGACGGCTATAGTGTTAGTAACTAAGAAGAATGGAATGAAAAGAATGTGTGTAGACTTTAGGAGTATAAATAATGTGGGTATTAATGATAGATTTCTACTGCCACTGATTAAGGATAATATTGATATGTTAAAAGCAAAAATGTATTATAGTAAGTTAGATTTAAAGATGCTTTTTTTAAATGTTAGATAAAAATTGAAGACAGTATACTTCATTCATTACTCCTCAGAGGCAGTACGAGTTCTTGCCTTTGCCATTTGGATTTTGCAATAGTCCGACTATATTTGCGAAATTTATTTCAGAGGTATTTCGGGATCTTATTCCAAAGGATAAAGTAGTAATCTACCTCGATGATATACTTGTGGCCACCAAAACTGCAGGGGAAAACATTGAAATACTGTCACAGGTATTTAAAATATTGGCGCATAATTTGTTGGAGCTTAGACATGAGAAATGCAGTTATTTGCAGACTAGCATTGATTATTTAAGGTATGTCGTAGATAGTAAAGGGGTGCGACCAAATCCGGAAAACGTTAAAGTGGTAGTCAATTATCCGATGGATTCGGTGGTATTTTAATGCAAAAACAAGATGATGGTAGGTTTCATCCAGTCAGCTATTACAGCAAACGTTCAACGGAATGCGAAAGTAAATACCACAGCTATGAGTTGGAATGTTTGGCAATTATTTATAGTGTTAAGCGTTTCCAAGATTATTTAACGGGGATTAAGTTTACAATATTTACCGATTGTAACAGTTTGATTTTAACGTTTGCTAAGAAAGACGTTGTACCTAGGATTATAGATGGGTGTTGTATTTCCAGGATTACGATCCGGGTGCTCGTATCCCTCATGTAGAGGCATTGAGTCGATTACCATCCACAATGATATTAGAGGATAATAGTTTGGGTGCAGTTGTTTGTTAAGCAGGACTCGATGAAATTATTAAAACTTTTCGGGAAGGGTTGGAAATTCGTGAGAGTTCAGATTACAGAATTGACAAATGGGTTAATATACCGTAAAATTGACGATAAGTTATTTTTATGTTCCACGCGTAATGGAAACTTCAGTGCTAAATAAGTATCATACCGATATGGGTCACGTTGATAAGACTATCGAATTAATTTCTCGAACATACTGGTCTTCTAGAATGAAAAGTAAGGTTCACGATCTTATTGAAAATTGCCTTAAATGTGTCGCCGTTTTGAAAATATTTTAGTTAGACTTAGAGTAGTCGATTATGGCCATATACCAACATCGGCGCCGACTTGCTCGAAACTTTGTGGGTGCATATAATTTTTTGCAAATTAAAAATAAGAAATTGAAAGTGTATTAATTCACTATAAGTGCATATCTGCATAAAAGTTTTATTTGATACAAAAAATTAAATAAACGAATAAAGAATAGTGTGAACTGTGAAAGTTAATATTTCATATTAAATACTATTTATTCAATGTAAACGTTTGTTGACGAATGTGGTTAGCACTGATAAACTCATCTGCTACTTCATCAATGCAGATAGATGACGTTATTTCACGATGAGCGTGTATAATTGCTGTACTATTTAGTCGCATTTGGGTAGATGTTGACCTCGTGTATGTTTTTAAGCGACGCAAACTAGAAAATGATCGTTCAGCGGTACACGTTGAAACTGGGACAGTTAATATGAGCTTAATCAATTTGCAGAACTCTGGCAAAATTTCTCTCAGTAATTTATCGTCTTTAAAAACTCACCACTTCATCAAAATCAGAAACGTTTTGCTTTCGAGATTGTAAAATTTCTAAAAACATTGTTTTGTGGAGCAATAATCTTTCTTTATCAATGTCGTCAGCGTAAAAGTTTAGCAGGTACTCATCGTCTTCTTCATCAGATTTACCAATTACAAATCGTTCTGCGATTTGCAAAAATTTGCTGCAGTAGAGTCCGATCTAGCAGTTAAACTTGTCACAACATTATCAATCAGTTCAAAGAACTGTTGCCTGTAATAATCCATTACATTAACAAATTTGTGACTCTCTGAACCATCATCAAGTCGTCGGGAACACGTCGCTGACGAGGAAGTTTTGGTTGCTCTAATTCAAGAGAATCGGCTTTTTATTGATAGTGTTCCAAAACTCTAAAAAGAAATCTTGATCTCTGAAGGACTGTATCACTGTTTTTAAAGATGTAAGCATAGAATAGCCTTTTTGAAATGACAAGGTCTTCTTCTGAATAGTTGTATTAGCTGTATCGACGTGGCCAAAAACTTTAACCAATGCGTTGATGTAATAAAAAGTCAAATGATTCTAAGTGTGATACGAAACCACTAGCTTTGCTCCAACTTCATTTCTTTCGGATATTGCTACTTCTGACATAAAATTGATAAGACTTGAATAATTTGTAAGAATTGAATTCATAGAAACAAATCTAACTGTCCATCTAGTTGGACAAAATGGACGAAGGTTTCCTCTTTGGTGCCTTCTTCATATTGAAGTTGCGAAAATATTCCTAGTCGCTTTGGAGAATTACGGACAAATGTAATCATTTCTCGAGCAATGTTTAAAGCGTTGCGGCAACCTGTTTGAAGTTGAATGCTATCCTGAACAACGAGATTTAGATTATGGGCTAGGCAATGTACAAAAATGGCTCTAGGTTCCAACGCAGTAAATTGGGTTCGGACACCAGTCACTGCACCAGACATATTTGCAGCTCCATCAAAGCACTGACCACGACAAAATTTAACGGGCATATCAAATCGTTGAAGCACGTCAATAATTATTTTCAGTAGTGTTGCAGACTGGGTATTTGACGTTTCATAAAAACCAAAAAATTTTCTTCTACATCATAATCATTGGATACGTATCGAAAACAGATTGAGACTTGTTCCTTGACGGCAATGTCACTGGTTTCGTCAACAATAATCGAATAGTATTTTGCTTCTTTAAGTTGTGCAATAAGATGTCTAAGAACTTTATGGCTAATTATGGTAAGAATTTCGTTGCTGATATCGTGAGACAACCATTTGTATTTATCTCTAGCCAACCATTTCTTAAGATTGGGGCAGTCGGTAGCTCTAAGGTTTAACAAAGTTATTAAATTACTATTTTCATCGGTATGTCCACGAATAGCTAATCCTTGAAATGCCAAATATTTAATTGAAGAAATGATTTTAAGTAGTGCCTCTCGCGCTTCTAACATTTCTTGTTTTTTTACGGATGAGAGCTGGATTGATATATTAAATTTTTCTTTTGATTTTGAGTACGTTTTAAGACTTGCTTCTCGATGACACAATGACTTCTCATGTAGTCGAAATCTTTCAAGGGCTTTATTCCAAGACTTAAACCCAGATAAAATAAATGCTGAATCTTTTTTGTTGAGAAAGAAAGCAGTTGTTGATCTGAAGCTAGCTTACATATTTTGCATAGTACATAATCAGTTTTAGTATCACAATTTAAGTCTGATGTAGGTTGTGGTTGGCAATGAACGATCCAAGGAAACGAGGACTTCCATATTTCTTTAAAAGCGCGTTTTCCTTTTGCACTACTAGCTTTATGTGTTGTTGTTGATAATGAAGTATCAATTTCCATCAACTTAGGAGGAGGTCCTGATAAAGCATCAGCACTAACACTAACATGAACTGTTTCGGAAGCTGTTGAAGTTGACGCTCTCGGCGACAGTTCAGCTGCCACCGATTGTTTTGTTTTCTGATTACGAATTTGTCCATACTACTAAATATACAAGCATAATTAAAAACCATGGACCGACTACCTACTTACGCAAAATTGAATTAGTTTCGAAATCACGTCGTTCACTTGAAAGTATACAATTAAAATATCTGTTATAGATACACAGCATACACTGAACACTCCTAAATATCAAGATACAAAATAGATATATGCACAGCTAGCACACAGCGTACACTCAAAACTAATAAAATCAAGATACAAAATAGTTCTGTGCAATAGTGCAATCACAACCTTATCGTTCTCGGTCGGTGTTTTTTTATCACAGTCTGCACCACTGCAGTTTGCACTTTTGCAATATGAACAGTGAAATGAGATGGTGGGATAAGGGTATTAATTTTGTTTATTATGCTGAAGTATAAACAAAAGTAAAACAAGAAACACAATATACAAAAAATCATTTTGTAATCATATAGAAATTAAAGCAAAACCGTGCAACTATTAAAGTAATTCAGCTCCCTATGCAATTTATATGGTTGAATAGAAAAATTGTAATTGTAATTGCCTTTGACTAGGTGTTTTAGATATAGATTAATTTAACATTTTGTATGTATAAGTACCTTTTATGACATTTTAAAAAATCGCAAATTATTGCAGACCATAGTTGTTTTATCGCGTAAATGCTGCACCAACGAAACGACGTAAGGCTATTGACGCAAATGCAGTTGCAGGTAGGCATTTTGATTTTTTGCAAGTCAGTTTCATAAACATAATTTAAAAAAAAATAACTTTAGCCACATGTATCATCAAAATCTGTTTATATATATATATTAATTCGTGTTCTTCCCTACTCAATTTTTTACCCTCCTTTAACACTGATTATTTTCGTTTTTTTAAATATTAGAGATGTTACATGCAACTAGAAAGCCAAAATTGCAATTGAAAAATTAGAATAGCAAAATGATCGTAGTTCAAGAAACCGAAAAGAATGCTATAATCCGCTTAACTGTTTATACTTTACATAAAGGAAATGTTTTCTTAGTAAAGTTAGCCTGCCTTCCTGCACTGTAGAAAATGTAAAATCCGCACAATGTGGTACTGATGATAACGGCAAATGCAGGTAAATAATTCTAAGAAAACCTTTGGAACATCATTATTTAAACGGTTTTACAATCATGTTTGTGTAAAGTTTAAAATCCCAACGAAGTATGTTGAAGTTCATTGAATGGAAGTTCGATTGTTTCCTATACTTATACAAATTTATGGAAACATTATTGTGGGTGCAAGGAACCCGCAAAATAAATATTGTGGGTTCCAAAAGTTGCTCGAACCCGCAAAGTCGGCGCCGTTGTATACCAAATTTCATATTGATGGAATTTCAGGAAGTCGGCAACTTTCTAACTGACGTGCTCCGTGCATTACCCTGCAAAAGTATCACGATTGCCACAGTAACAAAATGCTTAAATGACTTGTTCTGTACTTTTTGGTATAAGTACCTCAATATATACAAACAGGGATCATGTTTTATGTCAGAAGAACTGAAAACATTTCTTACGTTACGTTTTTTCGTTATGGCTATTACTATATTTGCCTGTTATTCAAAACTCTAATAATTAGATGACAAATTTATGTATTTTTTTATTCTTGTCTGCTGTGTTGTAACTTGAAAATGATGCCATATGGCATCGAAACCATAGTCGGATTTAATATAATTGATAAGGAAAGAGGTGAACTATTTATTTGACGTAAAGTTAAAAAAAAAAATTCCTGCGCATAATCCAGAAAATAATAGCCAAATTGAACGTTTTAATGAAACTCTCTGAAAAACTATGCATCTTAACCTTCGTTCTAAGAATTTGTATATCTCCGAATGGGAATAGTTTCTTCCTAGTGCCCTTCAAGCAATACGATCCCTACTATACACTGCAATCAATGCTTCTCCCCACGAAAAGATGTTTACGAATTCTAGAAGGACTGCTAACGAAGTGTCTGTACCTTCTTAGCTTAAACCAGGACCAGTGTTGGTGAAGAAATAAAATCTTATTTCAAAATACGACCCCGTATAGCTACAAACAGGTGAATACAACGTAGTCTTATGTTCGTCTCGCAGAAGGAAGGGAGAACACAGTATCAAACAAGCACTTCACTCCCAAGCCAGTAGATCCACTTGTCGATAGTGAAAGTGGTCGTATTGGAGATACTTTCGACCCTTACGTTCCTGTCCTACAAGAAGAGCAACCAAGCTCTTTTTAACACTCCTCGTTCTGCAATTGAACACAACCTGAGACTTCATTGAGTGGTCGCCTGTTCAAGAACGTGGACCACCGGATCGTTATAAGCGTGTATTTCTTAGTTGTATTGAGTTTTCTGAAGGGTCCCAAAAGAACAAAGTAGGAATCGAACTGATTCTGGATGATTGATTGCAATTGTACAAGTCTGCGTAATTTACAGCAGGCCATTTAAAATCATTTTTTTGAGTTAAACAGAATGTTCTAGATATTTACTAAACCACAATAACAAAAGTAGGTACTACAACTAAATTAAACACAAAGCTATCTTTAACGAAGAGACTGTATGACATGATTGAATCAAATATTAAAATGTGCAAGTTTAAAATTACTTTGGTGCCGACTAACTTAGTGTGTTCGGACTTAAAAAACCGCCTGCCATGGTATTTTACAATAGCTCAGAAATTTCACCGATAAGCAGATTTCTTCGGGTGAGCCATTAAGAATGGACGCCGGTCATATCTCGGATACGGTTTATTGTACACAATTGAAAGATAATTATTATTAGAAAAGTGACTATAAAAACTCTGAAAAATAATTTTAAGTTTCTAAAACGGCTGCTAGGGAGCGTAGCAGTCATGGCTTAGGTAATAGAAAATTAGAGTTTCCTCTGCTTTTAGCATATTTAGAGAGTATTCAAAATAGTTTTAATGAAATTCTGAGACATTTTTAATATTTTATGTTTTTCACTTTTTGTTGTTTTTTATATAAAGTGGCGGGAGAGCACAACGTGTTTTTAATTTAAAAACCGATTACTTGAATTGCTCTAACGGAATTTAATAAACTTCAATGCGTTAGAGTTAGATTTTATCGACTACACTTTATTTTGTCTTATTATGGTTATTACCGTTGACGCTAGAGACCGTTAAATATGATATCAACAAATAAAGCCGTTTTTCTGAAAAAATCATTGAATAATATGTCAAATTTTACACAATAAATAATAAATAAATAAAGAATTAAAAGCTTAACAAGATAGTGAAAACCGCATCTCGATATCATTTTCTAACTCTAGATATTAGCGCACAAAAGTTGTCTTTTAAACAAAGGTTAGACACTAACCAAATCATTTTGCAAACGTTTATAAGTATTTAAAATGTAGTGTTACCGCCACATATTTCGCATACAGTGAAAATCATATAAGATTGCGTATGACTCATTCTGAATAACCGCCTGACTTAATTTTCATAAACGTATGTCGATGTTTGACGATCTTTTTAAACAGGTTTCTATATTACCGATAACATGTAATTATAGTACATTTTATTTAATTTGCAGTATTAATGTCTATGAATTATGTAATTACTAAACGCCTCATATGTACCGTTGTTTGAATTCTTAAAAAACAGAAATAAAGTTAAATTCAGATACGTATACAAAGAATATTAAACCAACAATGAAAAGAAAACGTCAAAATGGGAGTGTCAAAATGTTAATTAAGGGTCGACATACGATTATTACAGTCGCATACACGGTAAACTTAAGTTTCTGTTTTTTTCCAGCACACATGAATAACGAGCAACAGAGTATTGTAACAAATACAATGAATGATAGTCAAAACAGCAGACAAATCTTGCAGGTAAAATTCGTTAAACAAAAGTTTTGGTGTGCAACCAAACCGAAAATACAGAAGTAGTTAAAGCAAAACTCGGAAAATCTAAGACACTGCTCTCTCAATTCAACGTAAAAAAACAAACATCTGCAATACTGTTAGATACCCTATTCAAATGTAAAAAAATCTAAGCAAAATAATCCAATAAAACAAGTCAAAAGGTATAGGAAGTATAACAACAAGGCCAAGAAAAAAGAGAAAACAACATCGGAGGAGGAACTCTAAATGTGTCTTGAGTGTGGAGAACTCTACAATTCTTATGTTAAAAAGCTTCAGCTGATGGGTGCATGTGATGTTGTTCAATAAAAGAGTTATTACTTATGGTAGTTGTTGATAAGAGTTATAAATAGTATAATTTAAATAACTTTTTGAAAAAATATAAATATTCACCCTAAATACCAACTCGTTATTTGGTGTAATGTTCGTTGAAATAAATGTATTTAAGGGTCTCTCTATTACCTGCATTTACTCCTCAAGCTACTCCTCTACGTACCGTTTCTATACACTTAGGCTTAAACCATCTGTAGTGTTCAAATTCATTGATGTAATGGCTCAAGATGACCATAAGCACATTATACAAATTTACAAATTTGTGTAGGGCAAGTTAGAAACAAATTTTTCAGAGCACTCAACCTCACTTTGTAAACATAACAATTTTTTTGAATACTTGTTCTGATCAAGCTAAAATAAAAATGTTTTTCGGGTTTTCCCTCAAAAGGAGAAGGGAAGAAAATAAGCATTAAAAGGTCCTCTAGTATCTTGTACCAAGGACGTCTTTAGGAGGCGATTACGATACTTCCGTTCACATCGAACAAAAGGTTTAAGCCTAATCTTACTTAACACATATAAATGCAGACATAAAAGCGGTGGCTGATAATATATTAAAAATTCCGAACATTTTTGTAAGTACGCACCTTCCTCCCCTATAAATAATAGGTACGACCTCAAACGGCATAATATAAAAGTAGGTAGAAACTAACTTACTTGATGACGTATACATCTGAAACAAAGAAAAAGTTAAATATTACTTAAATAATTAGAAAAACATGTATTTTACATTCGAACTACGTACTTTAATAAAACATACCTTCACATTTCTAACAAAACAAAAATTAATGATTACACGATTATAATGCCGATTTTATTTAAAAAAATTCAGCCGTCGAAATTAAGCGTCGTCACGGATGGTGCGAAACTATTTCAAAGCCGCCTTGGTTTAAAATTTTACAATTACAACGAATTTATCTTTTTGTTACGTATTTTAATAAATATTGTGTCAAATAACTTTCAATTGAAAAAAAAACAGTGTGATATTAGAAGACTTTTCCGTATTTTTAAAGTAAAACTACTTACGTTATGTTTGTATAGGGTGAGTCGTATATAATAAGACGATGGTAATACGATTTACTTGCATTCATAAAAACACGTAAAATATGTGAAATATAATTTGATTAGTAGATGCTGTTGTGTTCTTCGTAGAAAATCGATGACACACAAGGTGTCCTGATATTCCGTGTAGCTACTGTAGATCTCTGGAACTCAAATAAGTCGATTTAACCCAAATTACCTTAACCAAAAGTTAATAGTTTCCAAAATACAGATCGTCCAAGTTATTATTTTTTTTAGTTTTTTTTGGATAATTTTCTTAAGAGCTGTACGATTTGCACGAAATTGGGTACTCTGTGGTTTTTTGGATAAGAATTCAAAATCAGTTCTCATTTTTGTGGTAAATTACAGGGGTGCCACTTACAGAATTTTTTTTTTACATTTAAAATGTCCTAATTTTTTATGTCTTTCTCTATGAAATTATTATTTGAACAATTTTATACTCCAACTTATGTTGGCCCAAAATGTATACTAATAAATATCGCTTCAAGCAACACTTTCTGAGATAATTGAATTTTTGCGTTTTCTTTAATTAAATAGACAAATTCGCCATTACCTTCCTTCACACACCAAATTAATAATTAAGTAATTTGGGTTAAATCGGCATATTTTAGTCCGAGAAATCTCCAGTAACTCAATGTACACCCTGCATTTGCCATTAAAGCCCACAGTGAACCCCAGGGCAACAAAATCAAGACATCAATAACAATATTACCCAAAATAAAAAAGCTTCACGAACACTTCTGCTAGAGAAAATGCAGAAAATAACGTTGGTCTGAAATGATTCTCTTAATGAATCTTATTAAATCAATGAGCAACTGAATTTAGTTAATTTAAAAAAAACTACACCAAGCTGGTAGAAAAATAAACAGTACTTCCGTTCTCATTCATTAACATAAGAAAAAAATTAACTTTGACGCTCCCATCGTTCTTAAAAACATCATCACGCGTTTGATAACCATGAATACTTTTTATGGATCCTTTATATTTTACAGTACGAAATACCTTACCTCTTAGCCTTTGCAGCATCTGTTTTTGCTCAGTCATATATTTTTTATAACCACAGGCCAAGACATTGCTATCTTACCGCACCTCGACCTATTACTTCAATTATACGTCGGAGTACTACAATACTAATCTGAAAAGAGTAGTTTACTAAAGAAACTACAGACCCAACTTTCTCAGTATCAAAGTTTGTAATCTGGCATAATATTAACATCAAAATCTTACTAATAAAAATGTGTTTTGTCATTTCCTCTACCTCCTACATATAAGACACTTGTCCAGTAATACAACCTGTAGAGAGCTGCATTTGCTTAGCGTCAAAATAGACCATCTGCATAAAACCACAGTTCACATGTCATTATCCGACTGCAAATCAAATTCCACATAACGGGATATAAATACTACTTACATCACATCATATGAGTTATTTGGTATCGTCGAACAAGAGAAGGGTAGGTAGCCGAACTCAGGTATCCAAATTAAGGTAGTATAACGGTAAGATAGAAGCAATTTAAATGCTTTGTGACCCTTAAATATTGACTTGAAAGACAAAATATACTGTTCAAAAAATGTTAGTCGTTAAACCTATGCAAAGACGTACTTAATTATCGCAATGGTCCCTCCTTGTGTCATAAAATCAAAAAAAAAGTATAATTATAATGGTTTATGTCTCTTACGACAGATTTTATTGAGGCAATGCGATGCTAGTATTCTGTAGGATCATACATATTCTACTTATCGCATGTATTCCACCCACCTCACTGCAAAGCTGCAACTGCTGCCATAGCGGTTTTTTTTTTGTATCACAAGACACAAGAGAGGATGTTTAGTAAATCAAATGCTGTAGTCGACTGTAGCCAATGGAAAAGACCAGAATTCCAAACGAACTTCTTACCTACTAACCTTTACTAGTGAAGTTATATCTGCATTAGCCTTATTAGTCGCCTTACTGATGTGAGATTTATTCCTTACACAGACAAAGTTTATTATTTTTGATTTTATTCTTTAAAATAAATTACAATGGGCAATCGTTTAGAAGTAGGTACTTTGAGAAGATTTCAAATGGAATAAATCATTATTTCTAAGACTTAAAGTAAATCCACACTAGAACAAAACAAGAAAGTGCAACAGAAGGTCCAGTGATAATTTCAACTAAAACTTTCACATTGTTTAAGCTTTTAAAGCTCTACTGCTGTGGTACTGAAAAAGATTACTATTGAACTCACTATTCGATTAACGAATGTGGAAATGTAATTTGTTTTACACTGTATGAACGCAGTCCAGTTTGATCTGATTAAAAAGTTTTTGAACCAAGTACCAAGAAATACAAAAGAAGTTTGACGGTGCTAGAAAACACAAACATGCATTGAAATAATGTTACAGATAGGTTCATTAGAAGAAATCTTAACTGTAAGAGCATGTTTGGATAAAGAATCTACGAGGCGTGTTTTTAAAGTAAGTACCGTTTTCAATTTTCGCCGCCGCTGCGCCTGCGGCCTCTCGGTTTAGCGCATGCGCGTCGTTTAGCTACATTTGTTGGAAAGTCACGGACGCGATTACAAAATCTTTCGATCAAGTCTACATCTGTTTGCGTGATTGTAAAATGCCGTCGACTATTGAGAATCCCGCCGACTGTAAATTGCGTGGTGTAATACGTTTTCTCAGTGCTAAAGGTTTCAAATCAGCTGACATTAATCGCCAAATCAGTGATGTTTATGGTGAAAGCATTATGAGTTATGGAATGGCGCGGAAATGGGTTAGGGCATTTAAAGATGGCTACGGCAAATTGTACCCAAGACCTTATCGCTTCTTTTGGATGGGAACAATTGGACCACCCACCCTATAGTCCTGATCTCAAGCCGAGCGACTACCATTTGTTTTTGCACTTGAAGAAGCATCTGGGGGGGCAGCGCCTTACCGATGATGACGAAGTAAAAACGACCGTGATGCAGTGGTTATCTAATCAGGCGGCGTCCTTCTTTTACGATGGAATACAAAAGCTAATCCCACGATACGATAAGTGGCTTAATATTCGTGGAAATTATGTAGAAAAGTAGAGTAAAGTATAGTCTTTCAAATAAAAAAATTTGTTGAAAATATTTACTTGTAATTTTTTATTGCAAAACGGTACTTACTTTAAAAACACGCCTCGTACAAAGAGAAAAATACGGCTAGACATCAAGCAACTGAAATATTGTAAGACTGGTTAAGGTAACACATGAAAGAAGAAGCACAAAAGAGAATTTTTGTTACAACAAACAAAAAGGTTGCATGTAAAAACCCACTAATGTGGAAATAGATCATTATGGTCTTCATTGATTTCACTGAAACGTTTAATAGTCTTCTTCATCCGGACTACCCTTTTAAGAGAACAAGCAATTAAATGTTTTTGAAAAACTTATCAAATCAGTTTAAGGTTTGTGCAATTACATCAATATTATTTAACACTGTTGTTTATACTACGCTAATGATTTAAATTTAAATATTTGCGCTTAAAGACAACGGAACCTCTTTGATCATGCTCGACATGAAACAAACGATCTCAAAATAAGATAAAAAGTCCTCACAACCGATACTTACTCATTTGTGCTTGATTTAACTCATTTGAAGCAACTAATGCTCGCTTACTATGCAACTGCCATGTATTCACTATACAACCCTAATTACAATTACAATTTTTGTAATGAATGTTATCACGTGAGTTCAAAAAATCACGTTTCGTTACGTGTTAGAGCTCTTTCATTATATTAAAACTGTTGCGCAGAAATCAAAACTTACAATTTTCAGACACAGACCATCCTATAAAACATCACTTTCGTGTTTACACTGGTGTATTGCACATTTGGTTTTGGCGCGATGGACAACGAGATGTTTTCAGGTTGCGTAAGTAATATTAATAATTTCTTCTTCTTCTGATGCGGATGTGGCTTTGGCTTCTACGCTAGAACAATCCGCCATTCAGAAAATGAAGATATCTAGAGATTTTGCTGACACGCGTGACAGTCAACCGACCATTGTAGAAAAAATCAGAACCTTTGTCCGATAAAGGTACAAGCTACAGAAAGAAAAAAGAAAATCTAGGGCACTTCAGAGAGCGGAATTTTTAGTTTATTATAATCTTTCAATTAACAATCAATTAATTATATAGAAAAGTTATGACAAAAAATTTTGTCGTAATTACATTTCTACAACTTAGTTGAACAATTTTTTTGACAAGTAATATAAAGAATGCTTGAGTTTTGAAAATACCTTCAATTATACGGATTAGCAAATTTTATTTCACTTGTGGAGTCAAATAAAACAATACTATAACTACAACGAAAATATTTATTTTATTAGCACTAAACTTTCTGGGCAATAAATTAGTCACTAGCTACTTCGTAACCTCTAAATTAAACAATTTAAATAAGGGGATATGCTAGTAGTTGTAAATAAATGAGTACATATTAAAAGTGAGGTCAAATAAGTGTTATTTTCGCATGACTGAAGAGATGTGGTCAATATACATGCATTTTAAGTTTTGTAACATAATACGAAATTTATAATATTTATTAAGTAGATATGGATACATGAAACACAATATATAAAGCAACGACAAATGATCCATGACACACAACACGTGTCACATGACATACGATCCATCAACTACGCATAAGAAATTCATAACACGAGTTAATACGCAAAGATTTTTTTTAAATTTATTTAGGTACTTCACAACCAAATCAATCATTCTTCTTAAATCTCAAATGTAAATATTAAACGTATTATCCTAAATACTTTCCTATTATCCTTCTATTCATTCAGAGATAGTAAATCCGTAAACAGTATATTAATGATCAAAGAATTAAGGTGAAGGACGAATTAAAAGAAACCTTTAAATTTAACTTCAGGGTTTCATGAAAATAAATCCATTTACGACAAAGTATTGTTTGGATGAATATGTTACTCCAAGTACAAGAGTCGAGAGTAAAGTGTAACGTATTCGTTTGTCGAAAATGAAAGAAATGTTCAAATTGGAAGAATTACCAAAAAGGAAACGAACTTTTCGTTTTAGAAAATTGTCTCGGCGAAGGAGTTCACGCTAGAGTGTTTAAAGCCAAAGATACGCGGACTGGCGAAAATGTGGCTATCAAGATTCAAAATTTTAACGATGAAAATGCGGCGATAATTCAAGAAGAGTATAGAATATTGAAGAATTTTCAGACCATCCGAATTTGCCACAATTCTATGGTGTGTTTAGTGATGCGAATAGTACCGAAGTATGGTTTATTTTGGAAGTAAGTTTTGCTTTTCTAAGGGATATGATAATACAAAGTAATTACAGTTGTGTGAAGGAGGGCCTGTTATGGATTTTGTAAGAGGATTGGTATCGTTACACCGTCGCATGGCCGAGGAACATATTTCTTTAATTTTAAAGGAAGTTGTCAAGGTATCTTTAAATTAAGTTTGTTTGAAATGCTAAATTCTGTTACATCCAGGCATTAAACTATTTGCATGAAAATAACGTAATGCACAGAGACATCAAAGGGAGCAACGTTTTACTTACTTCAGACGGAGACGTCAAATTAGTAGACTTTGGATTGTGTCATGTATTGAAATCACCTTTGGGAAAGACGTATTCTTGCTTAGGTTCTCTAATTGGATGGCGCCTGAAGTCATCAACATGCACGGTAACTTGGAATCTAACGGTTACGATAGCAGAGCGGATGTGTGGAGCCTCGGAATATTAGCACTTGAGATAGCAAATGGAAAATCTCCCTATCATAAAATGCATCCTAGCCGAGTTATCTTTCAAATTGCCAGTAATCCCCTCCCGGGCTTGATATTCCTGAAATTGGTCAGACACCTTCAAGGATTTCATAGACGAGTAATGAAAATAATAATATTCCTACTATAAAGTAACGGTTACGTTTAGGTGTTTAATAAAATCCAGAACATCGTCCATTTATGATGGAATTATTGGAACATCCTTTTCGAATTAGTTCCAGAAAACATTATTATGTATGTGTGCATCACATTTCAATAAATTCGAAAACTGTTGTTTATCTCTTTCAGTTAAATCAAGAATTGAGAATTTTGAACGAGAAGTTTGGAATGATCGGTAGCGAGACCCGAACCTGTGAGACAATGATAAAATCCAGTTTGTTGAAAGATGGTTATGACAAACCATGGAAGAGATGCTCGTTGAAGATTTGTCCACTCTCGATGAGATTAATGAAGAAACTATTCTGCAGTTATTAAGTAAAAGAATGGATATGGGACAACCGTGCACGTACGTTGGTGACGTACTTCTCGTGCTTAATCCTAACGAACAACAAGATATTTATGGAGAAACGGTAAGCGCAGTGGATATTACATGATTGATTATATTTAAGTTTTCCAACAGCAACATTCTCAGTACCAATTTAAATCTCGTTCGGATTTGGCACCGCATGTGTTTGCGGTCGCTGATAGTGCCTACCAAGCGGCTTTGCATCACGATAAAGTACAACATATAATATTCACCGGTGAAAGTTCTTCGGGAAAGACAACAAATTTTCTTCATGTCATCGATCATTTATTGTATTTGGGGAAGGAGCGATGTATCAATCAACAACGAATTAAAAATGCCATCAATTTAGTTCACGCGTTTATACATGCATCGACTCCATCAAATGATTATTCGACCAGAGCTGTGATTCATGCTGAAATCAATTATGGCGGATCAGGAAAAAACACTGGTGCACATTTTGAAGTTTATCAGATTGAAAAATGGAGAGTATCTTCGTTAGATCAGTAAGTGAATTATTTTATAGTAATAAAACCACTACAAGTATAAATGAAGCTGTAATATATTACCTATATCAAAGATGATACTACAAACTGTCGCTTTTATGAGAAACTTAATAGTAGATTTAATAGGGTTAATTTAATGGCCATGCTAGACATAATCAATTTATATAATAAGTGACGACAACAATGATCATTTATTAGTTGTTCTAAATTTGGAAAAGATAAAGATAGAGAAACAATTATATTTTAATAGGTACTATTTGAGTGTGTATTGAGCAGTGCTGAATTGCCCCACCGGCCCTAAATAATAATAAAAGTGTGCGGAGATGTGCGGTGTGTTTAGTTTTATAACAAAATAAGCTCTATAATTTTGACTAAGATTTTACGATTTTGGTAAGTATAACTTTGATATTACTTTTTGAGCACCAAACCAATTATCAGAGCAGGTTATAAACGTGTTTTCTACTTATAGGTACCGGTAATTTATAAATAAAAACTTTAAAAGACTTTTTTAGAGCGGAACGGAAGGGAATAGGCCGAAGAAAAAATGAAAATCCTTGAAAATGTATACAGAAATACACTAGACAGAGAGAAAAGCAACCTAAAACTTACCGAAAATAAATTTTTGTGTTCTATAACCAACAAGCGGAGTCTAAAAGCCTGCCAAATTCAGCTCGTGCTCAGAAAATATTTTGGTACAAGAGGAAGTGATATTAAATTAGAATTCGTCGGCATCCGAACTACCGGTAGTAGGTACTAAACAGTGCAACATCAGACGATTTTGAAAACATTCAATATGAATATCTCTACACACACTAGTTATTCAAAACAATACTAAAAATTATTCTCTTTGTCAAGAAAACAAAGTGTTAAATTTGGACAATGAAAATGGCAAGTATTTTAAAAAATCATTATATATACATTTAACACAAACTGTATAAAAACAGTGGCCCACATAGATTTAGTTAAGGCCAAAATTGCTTACGATAACGGATCATCTATGAATAGGCAAATTTTGGAAAAACAGCTTGTGAAAAGAAAAAGAAGTATTTGATCGGAGGCAGGTCACGTAGTGTCTGCTGTTATTGATGTAATTAACAGAATAGAGTGCCCATACTCTTGACAACAATTCACTAAATCATGGAAACTGTTTGAAAACATACCTTTCTGTGTAACTACAACAGCAACTTCGACAAGCACGTGAAAAATGTTAATCAAATGAGTAAAATGCATTGAAATCTGCAGATGTCACTGAGAAAGATGAATTCAAGTAACGTTTTTAAGTAAAATCATAGTCAATAAAATAATAAACAAATATAAAACGTTTGATCAAGTCATGCATTGCTGATGAAGTTAAGGAAGCTAAATCTTACTCTGTTCTCATGGATACAATTACAGACGTCTCGGTATAGATCAGTGTGTGATTGTACTAAAATATGTTTTGAAAACAGAAATAAAAGAGAGAATTATTGGCTTCAAGTGGGTGCAATCATCAACAGGAGAAAGATTGTTCAATGAGTTTAATGAAATGGTAAGTGGTGTAGGACTTGATAACAATAACTGTATTGCCAACTCGTTTGATGGAGCTGCAAACATGAGCGGTCAATACAAAGGCGTCTCAGCTAGATTTCAAAAGCAGGTCCCAAACCACGTTCATACGTGCTATGCTCATGCTTTGAATTTAGTTATGGCAGATTTTGTTTTTTGGTTTACTGCAGGAAACGATAGTGTTTATCAGAGAATCCCACAAGAGACTCAATATTTATTTCGAATAACATCCAAGTTTCAGATTGGGTGCGACTGGAACAACAAGATGAAGGTTCAAAAGTGACGTCACTTCCAAAGCTTTTGGTCGTTACATTAACTGGGTGAATTTGACGTGCAATGAAGAAAACAACCAAAACCGTGTAAGTCAAATTGATTATTTCTCTATCTATCTTGGCAAACTCCCAAGATTTCAGCCCCAAAACAAGAAAGGAAGCAAACAGTCTCCTGCAAAAGTTTTTATCATTTGAAACTATCGTTATTGCCATGATGTTTTTGATTATTTTCAAATCGACTACTTTGTTAGACTATCTTCAAACCAAGATCTTGATTACGCACATGCCTGGAACTTGATTTCATCAGCTGAAGAAAGTTTAAAGAATACAAGAAAGAAATTCTCAGACATTCTTAATGCTGCCAAAAATTTTGTCAAATTTATGACGAATAGGCTGATGAAATACTGCAAGAACAAACTCAACATCGAGACTGAACTGGCTGTACAGAGAAAAAGAGATTGTCAGATGAAATAAACGATGGAGCTGAGGAAATTTCTTTAAGTAGTGAGGACAGTTTCAAAGTTAACAGTTTTTATGTTGTGGTTGACCAAATTAACACAAGCATGGAAACAAGATTCATAAATCAAAACAGAGTTTATAAGGATCTATCATGCTTTGTTCTTTAAAGATTCTCCGAGCTCAAAATTAATAGCGTTCCAGAAAATGTGTTAGGGGAAAAAAGCACTCTGATCTCAACTATTCACAAAGGAAAGCTCCTAGAAGAACTTGAATCATTCATTGAACAATGGTCCAAAAATTAATATGATTTAAAGGATCACTTTATCCAGGATACAGGGTGTTTTGTTTATTTTGCTTTTTTTTTATTTGTCCATAACTCACATACCACATTGTAATTTTTTTATATTGGCAACATATTTTCCTTGTCCAGTAAAGTATTTAAAACTCAAATAAAATACTTGTATATTGTGTTTCGGAATTCATACATTTTTTATTTTAAAATAATGAAATTTATCATTTCTGTGTTTTCTTTACTTTATCGTTTAAAATCTAAATGCAAAATAAATCGCCAGAGCCGTATTTAGGATTCCTATTATTAGTGAAAATTTGCTATTATTATTATTTGTTCTCCATATTTAATTTTTTGTTGTTACCTTTTTGGCACATAGAACATACTCGTAGAATTTTCAAACAGGGAATCATCGAGTTTTCCTCCACCAAAAACTTGGTTTGCTAAATTGCTTAATGGTTTGAAATACTACTCTTTTTTAGGTTATCGAATCGGAGGTCAGTTATTACTGGCATTAGTTTCTCCAGTAATAATTTTTCCAAAAGTTTGCTTAAACCATGTAAAAGACTAATCGGTCTATAAACTGTTATTTCCTTGAGAAATTCCCCAGGTTTATCATTGAGAATAATGTCTGGGACTTTCGATTGTGGTAGAAAAAACCTATACGAAGCACTGGATTATATACAATCGTAAGGGAGTATCATTCCTTTACTGGTAGTTCTTTAATCAGTGGTCCGGTAATCAAGTCAAAAACATGGCACTATGCTTAGATTTACTTTTTTCTTCTTCTAGCCATGAACTTACCATCGAGAAAGTCAAAGTATTCTGTCATCCGTTTCTTATTTAGGCAATAATTTAATGAATAATATGCAGAAGATATGGTAATTGGACCTTACCAATCTTCAATGAATGTAATTAATATGCGTTCCTCCTATTGCCCTTTTGTTCGAATTTTGTAATGTGTATTTTACAGTGAGTTTCTGTTATAAGAAGCATGTCGATTTTATTGTATGTTAGAAAACTTTCTACTTCTTGTTTGCGAGTAGCCAAACCGTTTCCATGCTATATATTTTAGAAGAATTTGATTATGCTATATAGATGATGATATATTGAGCATTTTGTCTTCACTGTATAGTTGGGTAACTTAGAAGTAAAAGTAACTTATTTTCAGAGGCGTTGGTATACCTATATTGTTATACGTATTTTGGCTTGGAAGTGGCTGTATATTTATCGACCTACCTAAGTGTTCGTCGTGATATTATTTCTGCTACTTGTTTTTGTATTTGAATAGCTGTTGTATTTGTCGATGCGAATCTTTGTTGACTTTAAACGGCCTTTTAAGAAAAGGTTTTCAATTACTCGCGTTTTCAATTAGTTAAAATGGAACTCTGGCGTTCTTCCATAACACAATAATAATGACAGTAAAATTTACAACGCACAAGGACTTTATTGCTTGCAATAAAATGCTAAAACTATAATCATACTTATGATAAAATGCTCGAATTTAGCACAAAGCTTTCAATAACAGTCTGACAATCACATTTAGAAAGGTAACAAAATTATTAAAGGCCAATACTACACAGCAGTAACAAATTCTTGATTAAATCATTTTAATGGTATTCGATACTTCCGTCATCACTTTATTATTTGGATCTGATAAGTTCATGTTGAAAGATAAATCTAAACGCTAATTGCAAGTCATCTTAAATTTTTGGCGTCATTACGCAACGTCACCCTAGTAAATTATATTTGTTTCATTCCACCTGGATCAGTATGTTCTTGGTGCTCTTGTCACGTGTCAATATCAATATCTTAAGCACCAAAAATTAAAATTTACTACTTATGTTTTCACATCTCAAAATAATTAATTTTAGTAATACATTTACAGAGTGAGATTTTAAAAAATTCAAACAAAGTTGTAGAAAATTTACTTTTGCACCACATTTTAGTTTGTGCAATTGCAAAAACCATTACGAAGCACACGAGACTGCTAAATTGCCGAAATTTGTGGCTTAATTTTTTAAAATGAGGGTTTAATACTTTAACTAAAAGATAATTTTAAGAACCCGACTGTTTGAATGAAGATTTATCGTAAAATTGTTACAGTAAATGCAGGTGTATATCTAATTTTTTTTTCGAACTGTATAATTAATTTTACGTTATGCAATACTATTACATGCAGTATACTATTAATTACAAACGCGTTTATGTAAGTACTTTATATATTTCAATTGAAAAAGCATTACACATTATAAACGTGTCGGAACTACTGTACCGGTAACATCGCTTTGAAGTTTTATTTTATCACTTAAACCAAATTAGTCGATGTATCCGTGTTCTTGTTCGTTAACACTTACTGCTAATTGTATCGTTTTATAATGATGCAATCGTAGATAGAAGTACAACATTGTGTGTTTCCAACGCGTGAGAAATAATTGCAATAGATTGATCTCATGTTTTTAATCTTGCTATTTAAGTTCAATCAGTTTTGTAAAATAAATCGTGACTGTTTTTTTAATTTCAATTTTTATTGGAACTGACTAAATGTGTAAAATTAGAAAGTATTAAGTTTATTTACATTTTTGTACAGAATATTTGAATGTGTTCATTGAATAACATCATTAAAATAGTTGTAAATAGAAACTACAATTTTGAATTCCATATTTTGACACTCATTGATATTCTCTCCAATTTGCAATAACCTCTAGTGGTAAGTTTTTCCTTGGATGTAAAGTAAAGATGAAAACCAGAAATTAAATTTTGTTGTTAAAAAGGAAATAACACGCCATTTTGAAAACAAATGCTAAACTGAAACTAAATGGGAAATTCTAAACCACCTACCTACTAATTATTTTACATCTCAAATCATTAAAAATAATGAACTTAAGATTGAACTATATCTTCATTTTTGCAAATCTGTTTGTTCCGGATTGGCACCCGATTACGGTCGTACGTTACAATAGTTCCATAAGTAAGATTGTATTGTTATCTTTGTTATTAATAATTATACAATTTTGGTTAGATGGGCAATAATTTGCTGGCCAGAAAATTCAAAATTCGCAGCAATTCCGAAGACATTCGAAAAACTGAAAAAAACTCTGGTTTTCGAAAAATCCAATACCTACTTCGGCCGTTATCGTGAATGTAACGAAAAAGTTTTTAATTTTTAAATTGTTTTGTTAAAGTAAACTCATAATAATTTTCAAAAAAAAGAATTTTGAGATTGTGCTAGTAACCTATTTTTAAATAGGCGCCATTTGGATTATAATTAAAAAATATCAGTCAATGTTTCAGATAATAAATTTCTATGTATTTGATAATTATTAAATTACACTAGTTTATTTATTTATTCGTATGGTAGATTTTAAATATTGTATTGTGATGTAAGTGTTATGTATGGTGCCCCAGAAGATCAGTATAAACCAGTATAGTGTGTTGACGAAACCGTGTGCAATTGTGGATTGATTCGTCTTGACAAAGCATTTGCTTCAAGGTTTAGGAAACCACTAAAACCTAAACATGCTAGTTAAGTATAAATGTAAATATACATCTCACGTAGTTAAACAAATAAAATTACTTATTTAGTAAGAAACTGGCCATTTCATAATTAATAACTACATAACAAAATTGACAGCTAAAACTTTCATTTACTTCAAAGTCATGATAAATTGACTACTGACTACAATCACTTTCAATTATGCAGCAATTTATTACCTAAAACTAAAATTGTTAAACACAATAATTGAAAGTAAAAATAATGAAATTTTCATTTTAAATCCAAGATGGCCGCCATTTAAAAATTCAGTATATAGTACCCTAAAAACATTAAAAAAAATTTTTGGACATTGTTATGAGTTCACACTTTAACTTTAATTTAACCACCAAACTTTCATATTATTGTAGCCAAAATTACTAAAACAGAAACAAGTCAACAAATCAAGGAACTTTCGTTTCGAATATTTTTTCATAACTTTCAGTATAACCGGAATATTGATTTTTTCGAGTTTTTCCAAATATCTTCAGAAGTGCTCGAAATTTTCGAATTTCTTAGCAGAATCTGAATCAACATAATAAACTGTACTCTCATTATCAATTTAACCAATTTGTATTTTTTTTAATAAAAAAGATAGTCAAATATACCACTCAATTTGGGACCAACTGTATTCCTAAAAACGGACAATTTAGACATCTAAACAAGGAGATAAGAATTATATCAGCAAATTATTTTGAATGCGCATTTAAAGCTTCAGCATACAGTTAAACTACTGTCTAGAAGTTATTGGTAAATTGTTGAGCATTCTATTACTTAACGACGTTGTTTGTTTCCCCTTTACAATAACAACTAATTTTCTTGTTTTATATTTTTTACTCCATATTTTACAAATAAAAGACGAAGTAATGGATCGAATGATATATTCCTTCCTGTTTTTTATACTTTATTGTATTCAGCTTCTGGACCCTTTTTAATAGTGGAAGGTTTTAAGTAAACGAAAAGACAACCAGTTCTGTATTAAAATGGAACAATTAAAAAGGTAACAAACATACAGTTTTACAATTTTAATTATAAAATAAATTTGGTGATTAATTGTTTTTAATCAAAAATTAATGTTTGTACCAAAAATACGAAGTTATGCGATAGATTTAAATATTCGCCAAGAATTTATACAAAAAAGTTGTGGGAAAAAAGTTGTTGATAATTTTATTATCTATAACTGTTATTTGAACTATTCTTCTAAACACAATTTTCTTTTTCCTCTTTAAAGAAAAAAGTTTTTTTAGTTTTTATAATATTTAAAACAGTTATTTTTCATTTTAGATCATTTATGTCCTGGACACAAAAACTATTAATTCGTGTTTCAGTAATTGTCATTGTTTCAGTTTTCGACACAATTTTTTCCTTTAAAACATCAAACAAACCTCACATTATTATTATTTTGACACAAAGATTCACTTTTTGTCTATAGTCGTTTGCTATTGGCAGCAGATGTAATAGTAAATTACATAACAAGTGTTTAATCAAAATTTTAAATCACAACCACAACAATTTGGGTGTTTTTAGGTTGAGCGAACCTGAGTTCTCAATATATTTTAAAAGTAAATTATTTTTTTATGTTTGAAGGATCGTAGGATTTTCTAAGACTTTGTCTTCATAATGCGAAATATTTATAATATTCATTTCGAATATGTATTTATTTATTCATTATTCAGAATTTTAATACAAACATATTTTGTTGTAGAAATCAGCCAAATTTTCACATGCTGTACTACTTTACGACGGAATCCAAGCTAGTGGCGAATTAAACAAGTACTTACTAGCAGACGATCGGAAATGTCGCTATTTGCGCATTCCACCAGACTCAAAATTCGACAGTCGTCCCCGGACAATCCCAAATCGAACGTGAAAAATTTCAAAAATCATCGAAATTTTGAAAGACTTCGAGTTTTCGGAAGAAGAAATTCAATCAATCTTAAACACTTTGGCTGCAATCATAATATTGGGTGACATCAACTTTATCGAAAACGAAGGAGATGAGATCGAGAATAAAGAATGCGCTATGAAAGTGGCCCAATTACTAAAAGTCGATGAAGAAAAATTCATCTGGAGTTTGTTAAACTCTTCGAATTTGAAAAATAACGCTGCACATGTTAGAGACGTACTAGCCAACACTCTCTACTGCAGAGTAGTGCAATACGTAGTAAACATTATCAACATAAAATTATCATATGGTCGCGCAATTTTGTAAGAAAAATCCAACACAATATTTTTAAATCGTTAACCATTTTTTGCAGCGGGGATAAATATTCGATTAAAGTACTTGACTTTTACGGTTTCGAATCTTTCGAAAGCAACCATTTTTCCGAGTTCTTGGTGAATTGCACTAACGAGCAAATGCAATATTTTTATAACCAAGCCGTCTTTGCTTGGGAGGAATTGGAATCGGCCGAAGAAAACGTAGCTTGTCAAATGTTATCGTACTACAACAATAAAAAGCTTTGGATGAAATATTAGGTAGTTTCAGCGTTTTGGCACTGATAGAGGAAGCAGCTAAAGAAAACAAATCTAACTGATACATATTGGGTTAGTGTTACAAAAAAATGAATCAAAATTACTCATAACATTTTAGACGGAATAAAAAGCAAATCTCAGAGGTTTGTTAGTGCTGCCGATGGTAACAGTTTTAACCTCAATCATTACGCGGGGACAGTAACGTACGATATTATCAACATGAAAAAATCTAATCAAGACCTGGTACCGGTTGATATGGTTAAATTGCTACGTTCAACTAATGATGCAGTATTAAAAGCGTTCTTTACAAACAAATTAAACAGAATGGGTAACTTATGCATCTCTCTTGACGAAGACCTGCATCAAAACAACATAATTGCGATACATAGGAAATATTGGCAGAAGGTGAGACAAGTGATGAATTTAACGCAAATAATTTGGTCACATTGCAGAATTCCAAACAATTTTCCCAAACTGCAAAATTATATAGAGCGGCGAAAACTTTTAAGGCGTCCAGTTTAGAGTTGATGAAAGAATTATCGATAGCTGCTAGTGGGAATGGGGCGCATTTTGTGCGTTGCCTGCGCTCTGATTTTACATGCAACCCAAAGGGTTTCCACAAAGAACTTATAAAGCAACAAATAAGGGCGTTAGCTGTTGTCGAAACAGCATTAGTCAGAAAAAGGGGGTATTCGCATCGCATAACGTTTTCGGAATTCTTAAGAAGGTTTAACGGCAACATCGTTCAAAAAAAGTAATTTAAATAATTATTTTCTAGATACCAATTCTTAGCGTTTGACTTCGATGAATCTATTCAAGTGAACAAAGAAAATTGCAGATTGCTTTTAATTCGGTTGAACATGGAAAACTGGGTTCTTGGAAAATCGAAAGTATTTCTTAAATACTTCAATGAAGAGTATTTATCGAGGTACGAGTCAATTTTACGGTACGGTTACTAATAATATTTTTTAGGTTGTACGAAAAGCAAGTGAAAAGATTATAAAGATTCAATCGTTGATTAGATCGTACTTAATTAAAAGACGAATGTGTTCAAAAGCAAAGAAAAGCGGTAAAGAATTCGTACACTTTGAATTTAGGTATCATCATTTTGTTTTAGGTAAGAAAGATTCGGAGAAGGATCAAACGATAAGGCTGAGGAAGAAGCTGCTGTAACCATACAAAGAGGTAAACTAAAATTCATACTATTTTGATATTTCTTGACCGTTTCCGTTCTTAACTGTTATTGTGCAGTAAAGCACATGATTGATACCCGAACTACACATCAATAGAGAAGAATTAGAGACAATTATTTATTCTGGAAAGCAACTAAGAAACCATGGACCAGAGACAACAAATAAGAAACAAAGTGCTTACTGAACAATTGACCGAGACATTTACTTCCAACCGACGCCAACTAACTCAAGGTGGGACTAAAATAAAAATTAAAGAACTGAAAGTATCACACCAGCTACCCATCAAGAAATAAGAAATGAGATAAAACTAACTTGAACTCAAAGAAAGCACCAGAATTCGACCTCGACCTAAACAGTTTGTCTAGAAATCAGCAGTCATTCTGATAAAACTCTTTAACACACCCAATTTCATTATTGCCAATATGGTCAAAGCTATTTGAGAAACTACTGTTGAAAAGGGTATCGCAAACAATAGAAAACAAAAGGTAACTGATATTACCTAACGTGCGCTAATAGAATCTTGTTGAAATTAATGTAAGCATTCGGTGAGATACCTATAGTTTTTTCCGTTAGGTAACCTATCGGAACCTAACATCTCCAAGGAAAGCAAATATATTTTATAGCGCTTTCGACTGGTAAGCGTATTCCAATTGCTCGTTTACGGAGCTCCTGTTCTACTGTGAACGAACGGTGCCATCAGCCGAACATGCATTTTAGAATTTTAAGGTTATTGTTCTATATGACAGTTATCATTCAATTAACAAACTACAAATTCCAGAACTTTTGAATTGATTTTTTGATGATATGTGACCAACTATTTCTGAAATAACCACATCATCTAAAGAATCAGACGATGAGATAAGTTCTGACAAAACTGACACATTTTTAAGTCCATATTGAGAGACATTTTGTTTACGTTTGAGAACAGAGATTAATCTCTGAGCGCTCGTTAATTCAGTAGATAGCACAGCCAAACATAAATTACGTCCCGAGATCGCTCCAAAGTACCCAGTCTAAAACGCTATTAGTCATGTCACCTGAATCTACCAAGTCGTTCAGAAGTAACACGATCGCGAATAGACGTACCCATGACTATGTATGTAACGATATATTGTTTAGATTAATACAATAGGACGAGTACTCTGATCTCAAAGTGATAAAAGCTGGTGTGCCACAAGATAATGTTCTTGTGCCAATACTACATCTAGTGTATACAAGCTACCAGTGCTAAAAGGAGGAGTCGTTCAGCCCTGTGATGGATCGTTTATGTTAAGTTTAACGCTACGTTATGTCATGTTATGTTATATTGGCAAAATCGATGTATCAAACATAACGCAAACGTAGTTAACGTATGATGTTAAGATTGTATGTTATCTGAGCACATAACTGTTGCTTTCTACCGCGGCAACTTAACACATACATACATTGTATCTAAAATAACAAAGTTGGTATCCACTTCCGGTATAACCGGAAGTGACACCGTCATGAAAATATTTTCATAAGTTAGACCATGTCCATTTGTATAAAGTTTTCAGCTGAATCGGTTTTGTCCTCATTATTCGTCTAGCATGCATTCGTCGAGACACACCCTGTATAGTCAACACTACTGGTTGATTAGAAGATATTCTAAACTATTAACCGCCAACAAAGTACCTACTAATTTACAACCAGATCTTAAATCACTACGGTTAGGTTTATAGCCCTCTAGCTCAAGGTTGATACTTGTACAAGTTTCATATAAACGATGATAAAGCTTAATTCCCAAACACATCTTCAAAATTCCGCCTTTTAATGGATTTTATATTGCTTAATAGGTGTTGCCTATACTAGGAGCTTGGCGCTATGCGCTATCTGTTCATTGCACCCCAATACTACAAAGTTCTCCTGCTACCCACTTTTCCTCTACATAAAATAACGAATTATTCCAATTTTCTTCGATTTATAGTATGCTCTAGTTGCATTATTTTTAATTTAGTCCATATTTCTTATTCGATCCCAATTGCTCAATTCTGGCTCTTAATATGCGAAAAATCAGTAGGTAATTAATGGATATAATTAATTAATAAATTTGTAAATCAGGTTCAAAATGACGCTTACCAAAGTGTTTGTTAATTCTAAAGAGCCCTCCTCATTAAGTTGACTATTTAAATAGACTCGCACATCTAAGATCTTCAAATAATAGCTTGTAGACAGCAAAAAGCACGCCATTTTGTCTTAACTTCCTCACCTGAATGACGTTTAATTTTTTAGAAATATTCTGGCATATGCGGCAAACCTACATCTCCTTTGCATCTATCCCGAAAGTTAAACACGAAGTGGCGGCACCTATTGTAGTTCAACCAAACATGTACTAATTTATACACACTTCTTCCAGCTTATCGAAGTTATTATGGTAAAAATACGACAGTGCCAAAGAGCAAATTGATAACGATTCAAAAAAATTGGTACGCTACTTTTACACAAAATGGAGAAGCAAATCCGTTTATCAAGTGCTGCTACAGTATCGCGCATCGCAATACCAAGACCTTTACAACTTATCACAACAAGTATCTACGCCAAATCAGTTATAGAAAAAATTCACTGTATACACACATTTTAGGTACACCTCTACAATCAATACGTCATTAATGAGCTGAACTCTTGCGGAGAAATCGACTTAAAGGCGGTGGACGAAAGTGCCCAAATGGATACGTGGTTAGGATATGCAAAACCGCCCGTTTTAAAACTTCCGTTTCGTCTGGACAACATTCCATATTATGATACTCTTCAAATGTGCAACTTTCTTAGGTAAATAATCACAATACGTCGACGATGACAGTCACGAACTGACGGCCCTGCTTCTAGATTTGTCAGAGTAATTTCTTTTTATAATTAAATAATTCTACTTTCAGTGGACGTGGAATTCCAGAGGACGAAGAAAATTGGGATTCGCCTTTAACTGAACGCCCACGAATGTTCCTCAGCGAACTCTCAAGATGATGAGGAAAAAGTAAAAATGCAGTTGCCCAAATTGCCTTTTAATCGTCAAGCTTCTGATTTCACGCCATTGATAAACGACATCGAAATTATCGACGATAGCAATGAAAAGTCTGACTTGTACGTAGAACATTTGAATAACATCAACAATATAACAACTGCTCCCGCTAATAAAGATTTCGAATATATAAAAGCGCCAGTTTTAAAAAAAACACCAAAAGCTAAACCGGTAGATAACTATGTCAATCCAATAACGGAATTAGAAAGCATAGGTCGAAGAAAGGCAACTGGAGACGAAAACGACCCGCCATTTAATTTTCAAGCTATGCTGAGAAAACTAATTATCGGCACGATTTGGACGATCATTGTAATGAAGACAAAACGTCGTCTAAGGAGGACTACATTGAAAAATATGACGACGAAAATAAAGAAAACTTTAAGATTATTAAACCGTCTAAAAAATCATCAATTGAGAAGTCTAAAGTTTCCTTCGACGAAGTTCATATTTTAACGGAACTCGCACCTGGTATTCTACTAGAGGGTCTGGTGTTAGATTTATAAATTATTACATAATCGAGAAAAATATATTTGCTGCCATTTGATAAACCTGATTGTTTCAAGGTCTGTATAGCGCCTCTAATTTATATTAAACATACAATTAAAATGTACGTGGCCATTTAAATAATAGAAGTAATTATACGTATAAATAAATACAACGTTCTGTAATGTTTTTATTTATATCCCCGAATTAAAATCAAAAACAATTTTTATTTAAACAGGCATCGCCGGTTTGTCGGTAATTTGAAAAAACCTAATCAAATTAAATTAAATAATAATTAAAAACCTACTTTTCATATGCTGAATTAAAAGTAGTTTATTTTTTCCACGTGATAGTGACAGCTCGGTTCTTGCACCTCTCTTTCTATGATGGCTACTTCAAAACAAAGATGCACGTTACTTACTTAGGTCCGCCATATTGGATTAATTTCTCGTACCTTAAACTAAGATGGCGATCTGCCCGGTTCTCGCCATGGACAGGGCATACAACTGAATTACATATTTAAAAATCACACCTACGCGATTTTGACAAAGACTAGACATTTTTATTTATTATTTATTTTATTGGGACGATTCACAAAATTTTTGTCTGGCACAGTTATTTTTGCACGAAATAAATTGATTTTTTTCCAAACGATATATTAATTCTTGAACTTTTAAATCCTAGAGTTTTCGAAATTAAATTACTTACCAACAATTTTATAATTTTATTTTATCGAGGCCGTGTTTTTGTCTCATTGCACCCCCACAAGTTTGTTAAAGTACAGAAAAAACTAAACACATTTATTTTGACATTCACGTTTGACATTGACAGCCGTCCATAAAATAACAAAAAAAACTAGTCCATCAAGAGGCACTTTATTGCCTAAAAACTGTATCATAAACAGCACGAAGTCGGCCGGTTGACCATAAAATAAAATAATCATATCCAGAACTAACTTTTATTAGCTATTTATCTAACAAGTCCATAATCTATGTTTTTATGCACGAGCTACAGAATTATGGGCGAGTGACTAAGGATCGAGGTCATAACTGTAACGAGACAGCGATTTTATGGTCAACTGTATGATTTTACTCAAACAAAAATGAACTGCAGAAAGGATTTGTTATGCCGACGAATATCTAGTCGTGTTTGCTCTAGTTTACAAATTGACAGAATTTACTCTAAAATCCACACATTTATTCTGACATTCATGTTTGACATTGACAGCCTCCATAAAGTAACAAACAAAGACTAGTCCATAAAAAGGCACAAAATAGCTACAAAACTATAATAAACAGCACGAAGTTGGCCGGTTGACCATAAAAAATATTATAAGAGCTAGAGCTTAAACTACAGGAAACTTTAACAGTTCGCGCGATGTGTTGTATTAATTTCTTTTGGTTTTGGGAGTTTTAGTTCTATTTGCTTGAAATCTATTCAATCTTTGTCTACTACGATAGGAAAAACAAACCCACTTGCTTTTCTCAAAAAGTTTAACTGGTATTGTCCTTCAACCATCTTTTCTACTTCACCAACTTAAAATTTAAGATTTGTTTTTGTACAATATTTAATCAATAAGAAATGTTACATTTGGCAATTCAGTTTCAGGGCGGTAAAACCTGCTTGAAAAATCGTCGTTATGATTATTCAACAATATTAGAATTGAATCTGATTTGGAAAATTTTGTAAATTGTTTCATTATATGTAGAAACGAGGTCGCTACCATCCATCCAGAGCCTGATTTGTACGCTAAACCAGGACTACCATTAAGCGCGCCTTCAGAAATATTGCTTTATATTTCGCTCTTGGAAATACACATACAGGAAGCACGGTATTATCAATCCCATTGATAATGGCGCAGAAAGTATCAGTTTATTGGTCTGTGGCAGCGATAATTTTAGGTGCCTATAGTCGTTACTCCCGTCTCATCAAGGTTAAAGAACAACTTGAAGATTATCAAAACTCTCTAAAACTGGTTTCATTGAAACCTTGATCTAACCATACTAGTGTTATCAGGTTATCTTAAACTTAGATTGGAATATCCGTCTTAATAATTCATCCAATCTTTACCTACCCTGCCTTCCTTATCCCAGTTCACCAGATACTTTCTTTGGATCTTCCGGGCATATAGAAACCTTTAAAGCACACAAGATTTTTCTTCTTTGGTGGTGAAAACTTGTTTCGTACTCTATTTTGATTGATTCTGCCATTGAAACAAATTATTTGAAGCGGGAAGATCTTGATTATTTGTATCTCTCTCTGTTGGCAATTTGGTTGTCAAGTGGACGACTCCTTCCGGAATGTTACCATCTCTAGTCGGTAAATTATTTTCTCCCGTTTCTGGGCCTGCATTTTCTGTTAATCTCCTTTTTTATCTTCCTTATTCTATTGGCCAAGGTCGATTTCTCTAGATTATAACTGAATGCAGCACTTCTGATGGCTAGCCTTCCTCTAACACATCCGACTCAATGACACTTTCTGAAATATTGCTTCTATCTATTTTTCTTTGTACGTGCGCATTATTCTCTACCTAACTCTATTTATTTTCTACGCATTTCACGGTTCATAACAAAATGAATTAGCTATACTGTCGAGCATATCGCTGGCAGTAGGGAACAAAACATGAATGTACTAATTGAATGCGTTCACCACTATTTACAAAAAAATAGACAAAAATTTGGAATGGTGTCATAGTACCGTGTCATATGTCTCATAACTGTAAAACCAACGGTCAGAAAAATATTCAATGCTTCAGCTAACTCTTAAAACTACTTGCAAATGAAAGGAGGGAACGTTTTTACATAATAACGAAACCTGCAATTCTGTGTACAAATCGTAGCGATCTTACGATCGTAGCGTAAAAACAATTTTGTATTCTCGTAAGTATTTACGGTTTCTCGTAAATCTTTACACAGACCCCTTAAAAAATTTAACAGAGCTACAAAATTGCAAATAATTCCGACTTGTAAAATGTCCTGCTACGATGAGATCATTTGATACTGTCTTCCGATTTTACGATATGTAAGTACAAAATTGCAATATAAATCTGTTGAACATTCGATAGTGCCTCATTAGCTTCTTGGTAATATTCTATATACTAAAATCCAAAATTTGTGTTTGTTTGTTAGGTCCTTTATAGACTAAGCCCCTGTAGGTCCTAGTTTTTCCACATAAGCTATATTTTTACCACCCGTCCAACAGGACTGACTTTCAACTAGTATTATAAGTTACAAGGGTATTATGAGGTTTAACCTCAAATTCTTGAAATGAAGTTCAGATCCATAATTTATGTAATGACTGTTACAATTAATAAAAACAATTTGATTTTTAGTCATTGGCTAATATTCACATAAATGTGCAAGAATCCTTTATAATGTTCCCGCGGGAACAAAAGCTAATAAAAATTGTGATTTGGTGGAAGACCTATCTTCAAGTTTTCATCATTTAAAAATTTTGTCATTCATATAAAAACGTTTCCATCATTTAACTAAAAATCAAATTTAATTACTTACTTCAAAGATTGATAATGGCCTAACAAAAATTATAAGTTTTTCTTTAATAAAATAGTATTGGCCAATGACTAAAAGTGAAATTGTTTTATTAATTTCAATTTTCTCAAATTCAAATTTTATTCAATCTTCCCGTGAGAACTTCAAAGTTATGAAGATGAGACCAAGACTCTGATTGGAACCAGAAATCGAAAGCAACATATCAATGAAAGCGACGATGAGAAATTCCGTTCAGCGGTTGATCGATAAACATATTAGGCCAGAAAAATCAGTTATGTTTGATTTTTGTAGTTGGTAAACCTTCCAATCATTCGCTAAAAACAACTGAATTTTAAAGGAGCTTTAATACTTTTTACAACTGGTATTGTTATTCTACGCGCGTATACTGCTTCAAAAATTTTGCTTAATTCGAACGTTTCTGTGGATACGCATACATTAAACGATTAAGAAGTTGCTGCCTAAGCTACGGTAAGTACATTTTTAAAATATTGTGGTTATAAAAGAAAAATATGGTAGAAAAGATAAGGCATTTCAATGCGCTGTCAGATAGCTGTCAAAGATCTTTAAAAATGGCTACTGTAGGGCAAACTTACGTATAATTATTTAGAAACGCGTCAGTAGATAATGAACTTACTAGTTCCAAGTGTATGGCCGTGGTGACCATACATACAAATATACATATGTACACCTTACATAGACGTGCGCCTCTGGTGCATCTATCCTTTATAAAGACAGGACCTGCGTAATCGAGACCGACGGTAAAAAGGGGAAAACTGGCTCTAGACGATCCTTTGGCAGATTGCTTATGAGTGGATGGCTTGCCACTGGCCTGACTCTGAAGCAATTAGTGCATTTTCGAATAATTCCCTTAATATAACTCAGACCACCTATGGGCCAAAACCTTTCACGGATTGCAGCAAGAAGAGACTGCGCTCCACAATGTAACATTTGCTTGTGGTAATCTTGAACAATCAACTCTGTAAATTTATTACCTTTCGGCAATAGCAAAGGATGCCTTTTTTCGAAAGCAAAAGAAGAAAGTGACAATCTACCTCCGACACGAAGACACTCAAAGTCATCTAAAAATGGATTCAAAGATTGTAATTTTATATTTTTAGTATTTTTATCTCTTTTTAAAAGTTCAATTTCGCTTTCAAATGCAGAATTTTGACACAACCTTGTCAATACGTTTACAGAATTATTGAGTTCATTTATGTTGAGAGGGTCGTTTATTTTGTTAATTGCACGACAATTTTCAACAAATCTTAGAATGAAGCAAACACTCTTTGGAGTTTTCTCAACGAAGAATATTTATTAAACAGAAAGTAGATAAAGGGAACTTCTGCTGTCATTGTGTTTACTAGTGTAACTGAGCGTTGAAGTTCTTCAGTTTCATCCTGATTGATAAGATAATTAGTATTGTAATGTATGTCATGTAACAGAAATTCTGGGCCTTTGAACCATAGACTATTATTGCGCAAGTTAGCGACATTCAACCCGCGTGAAACTAGGTCAGCTGGATTGTTCGAAGTTGGGACATGACTTCCTTTTTCTTTTATTTTTTTTGGAAACATTAAATTAAAATTTTAATCATCCAAAAAGATCGGTCAGGATTAATATTAAAATACTAACAATTTTCGGACACCATTCTGCTAATAAAACTGCAGCGCATAGCTCCAGCCTAGGAATTGTTATAGTGCGCAAAGGCGCTATCCTCGATTTTGAGAGTACGAGATTGGAAATTATGTTGCCGGAACTGGTACGGCAACGTAAATACAAAACAACAACCGTACGCTAGTCTGCTAGCGTCAGCAAAACCATGTAATTGTACTTCGATGCAATAGAAGGGGATAAGGCAACGGTCTACTGTAACGCAGCTAAGGTCACGTAGTTGAGATTTAAATTCGAGCCACTTAGTACTAAGATCGGTGGGAATTTGATCATCCCAGGATATACCTGCTTGCCACAGAGATTGCATGATAAGCTTCCCTTGCACCGTAAGCGCTGAAAATAGTCCTAACGGATCAAAGATTTTAGCTATAATGGAAAGAAGTTTCTTTTTAGTTGGTGTGCCGTCATCATCAGGTACATCAACTTTACAGAACAAATAATCTCGTTCAGAATTCCAATGGATACTAAGGGTTTTACCATCTGACCGCTCTCCGAGCGGAATGACATCGAAGTTGATATTATTGGTAATAGAACTATCAAGGACATCCGCTTTATTTGATAGAAATTTTCTTATTTGGAATCCTGCAGAAGCAAGGATGGACGTGACCTGCTCTTTTAGCTGAATAGCCTTCTCTACAGAATCTACTGAAAGGAGTAGATCGTCCATATAAAATTTTTCGATATAACATATGCGGCTTCCGGAAAAGAGTTTTTGTTTGTTTCGGCGAGATAAAGTAGGCAACGTGTAGCCAAAAAACTGGCAGCTGCTGTACCGTAAGTGACCGTGTTTAGTCTAAACGTCGACAGAGGTTGGTCAGGAGATTTTCGCCAAAGAATATACTGAAATTTACGATAGATCGGATCTATATTGACCATCCTATACATTTTAGTAATGTCTCCACAAATGGCGACTTCGTGTTCGCGGAAACGCAATAAAATTTCGACTAAATTGTCTTGCACCTGGGGTCCAACCAGCTGCGCATCGTTAACCGAAAACCCTGATGATGATTTTGCACTTGCGTCGAAGACAACGCGTAATTTTGTCGTTAACGAAGACTGTTTGAACACCGCGTGATGCGGGTAATATTGTGGGGGTATGTCCACTATGTTGACAAGGCCATCCGCTGTTTGGATATGACGAACGCCAGAATGCGGCGGGTTTTCATCTTCGTAGACCTTGGTCATGTGTCCTAAACTTTCGTACTCGGACATGAAATCAGAATATTCCCTTAAAATTTGAGGGTCTTTATGTAAACGTTTTTCTAAGGCTTTAAACCTTCTCTCCGCCATCTCGCGGGTGTCTGCCAGTAAAGCCAATTTGGAATTAAAGGGTATCTGTACTGAAAAATGACCGGTGTCGTCGATGCGGACGGTGTCCATGAATTGCCTTTCATAGAACTGCTCGTGCGGAGAAAGCAAAATAACTTCGTGGATGGCTTGGTATTGTCCAAGTCCCAGAATTTTGATAATGAGTTGTGTAAATTGTCATCAAGATCAGAGTCTTCAATGTGTGATGCTGTGTGACAGCAAACAGTATCAAATGTAAGAGTATAAGTGTCTGAAGACTGATCAAAAACGTGTTTTGGTAAATCCCCGCGACCACCCAGCCAAGCAATGTATTCTGTAATATCGGCAAAGACTTACCTAAAGAAACCTTCTGAGGTAATAACAATCGGTAAAACATCGACGATCCAATAAGTATGTCTATGTCTCCAGGCTCATTGTAAGAGCTGTCTGAGAGACGTAAATGAGGTGGTATGTCTAATAGATCCTTGCTAAAATGAAATTTTGGCAAGTTGTCAGTTACGACAGGAACAATTAAACAATCCAAATTCGATTTAAATCGTCCGGTTGTAGATTGAATCTCAACTGAAGTATATTTAGAACACGACGAAACGACACTATTAACTCCTTTTAAAGTGAGATTAACAGTCTTGTACTTAGATTTTAATTTATCATGAAGACGTTCCGAAATAAAATTGTTTTGGGATCCACTGTCAAGCAAACCTCTAACAGTAACGTAGTTGTCACCACTAAGAACCTTAACTTGAACGGTCGATAATAAAACTTCAGATGATCTGGAAAAACCACAAACCGAAGTGCCGGGGTTTCCAAGGTCAGAGACAGCGTCTTCCGTGATATCAGAAGTAGGAATAGTACTAGTAGCTGCTGACGAAGAATCAACAGAGATGTGATCGCTTGTATTCGAAGCATTTTTAAAACACAACAACTGGTTATGCCTTTGTTTGCAGAATTTACAATTCAAGGTGGAGGTACACTTGGATTGGTTATTATGACGCAAACAAACAGTACAAAATTTAAGAGCTCTTACCTTTTCAAAGCGAGCCCGAACTGGCAAGGCTAAAAATGTTGAACAATGGTTCAAGAAGTGATCACCTTTGCATAGGATGCAGAAGGATGATGCTTGGGTTAAAGCGTATGAGGTGTCTTGTTTTCCGAGTTAAGTTTTTGTTAAACGTGTGTGGTTTAGATTGATTAGTTGAGCACGACTTGGAAGAATTGTTATTTGTCTCATCTATGATGTTACATCTTTCCGTTAAAAATTTGGAAGTTTCTTCAACAGAAGGGATTTTTTTTGGGAATAGTTTTGCGTATTCTTCAGAAGTGCGCATGTCAATTTTGGATTTCGTTATGTATGCTAACACAGCGTCTTTGTACTCAGCTGATGTTACTTTCTCGTTATCTAAGGCTCGAACGTGGGTAATGAAATTATCACAAAATGACCTTAACTGGGTTCCTTATTTAGCTTAGGTGATTCGCAAATAATGAATCAAGTGACTCAAAGATAAGAAATTTACGGTTATCATACCGTTCTTTTAACAGTTCGATAGAATTGGTAATTTGCCTCGGTGGCTTTTAATTCATTTATAATTTGTTTTGCAGGACCACGAAGGGCATTGCGCAAATATAGAAATTTTTGTATTGGATTGTGTTTGGATTTGAGCCGACTAATGCTTCAAATACCCAATTCACGAAAGTCTTGTGTGGTTCCCCGAGACGAAGGTAGATTGTTTGTGGGAGGCGAAAACCTTCCGTATGCGATCGAGAAACATTAAGGGAATTACCCGCATCTGTGCTTGGACTTTCGACAAAAATATCTGTCAATGCATCGTCTAATAGAATTTCTGCATCAACTTTTAATTGATTATAATTTCGCTCTAAATGACGTCAACCTAGGAAGTTCGCTAACGTCGAAATTTTCGGCATTAGCTTCAACTACAAAGTTTGTGTACCTTTGAGCAAGAGGAATAAAAATATGAAGTTCGCAGGCAAATACGCTTTTTAATCGTGTCTGTAATTTGTGTGTCAACTAATGAATCAATGAAGTCTCGAAAATATTCGAATTCTTCAATAAGGCCTTTACCTTTCGCTAATAAAAGTGTGTCAATGGATTTTGCTTTTCGGTGCCATAATGGGTAACGAAAATAACGAGTAATGAAAATTTAAAAATAACGCGAAAATGAGAAGTTTGTTTGGGTTAAAATACGTTCTTGAAACCGCTGAGCGTAGGTGTTTATCAAAGCGAATTGTATTCTCGCAGCGATAAGATTACGTAATGAATGAAAATGCTAACTTGCAAGTGCAAGATACTCGAGACGGTACCGAGCAGTACAATTTAAAACACAATTTAAGTTTTAAATAAAATTTAGCAATTAAAATTTGTAAGCCGTTAATACATATATGTTTAACGTAAAAAGGATAAGGTAAATGGAAGAATCGCTTACCCAACGTAGGTACTGCATCAATTGAGCAATCCGTAGAATAAACGACGTCCTTCAATGGAAAGATTCAGTTCCAATTTATTTCCAAATGCAAATATCCGTGCTAGAAGGCTCATGGAATCTGAGTTGGTAGTAATTGTAGTTGTGGACTGTAGATCAAGTTAAATAGGGCTGTACTTTTCCGTCGCACGTTTATTTGCTAAGTAATTTAGAAACAGTTATAATAAATTTGTATTGAATACTAGAAGCATGTGCTTCTGAAGCGACTCTGTATCAGTCTCTTGGTACAATAATAATGTTCGGCGACAGTTCGCACAATCATTCGCGCCTCCTACCAACACAAATGTGCGGACACTCTAATATAACTAAAATTACAAGTGCGTCAAAACAAGTGGCGAATGGAAGGTAAAGACAAAACTTTGATAGTCCATCAAATTCTGATAGTGACGATTCTGAATATTCTGGAGACGAATTGATGTTGTCATCAGAAGAGGAACCTGACGATTGTATCTCAGTTATAGAAGGAGATATCATATAATTCAGAACCATATCCCGGCAAAGTAATTTCTACGGAAGATAGACAAGTAAAAATCTTACACATGGAAAAAGTAGAATGTTTTCTTAGCGTTGGCCAACAAAACCAGATATACTCTCATTATATATCAGAAATAATTCAGATAATACGTAAACCACAACAATACAATAAAAAGAGGACATATGAAATACCAGAAATGAAAAGATACTCTTCGTACACTAAGTAAATATTAAGTAATAGATTATTTTTAATTATTTTTATTTCCACACGTTGTTTTTACTCATCTTAGAATGTATATCGTTGGCCTAATGTGAAAGTTGCAAAGTCCAATTTTCACAAAATTGGTTTTAGCTCCATCTGTTAGAAAAGCAGCGTATCTATACATCCAAATAAAAATTATGCAAAAGTAGTTAGATGGCGCTAGAAACAAAAGTATGAAGTGCGCGTAAGTCCAACTCGTTCTACATCAGTAAGAAAGTTGCATAAGTCCCTAAAAGTGTACGTTGGGGTTATGTAAATGTTTGGTGTCGTGCTTTTAGTTTGTCAGACTTTAAATTAGCCGTTATTGTATCAGACCGAGCTTCAATATAATTTAGGTAAGTACATACTATGTAAATTTAACCTTTTTAACTGTGTTATCATACATTAGACTGGATTAATGCCATTTTGTAAACTTAAGGAGTTGTGCATTTTTTCACACTGTTGATATATTTAGAACTCACGGGAGTTATGCATGTTTCAAAGCATTTTGAATACCAATTACTGCAAAAAATGATAGAATTCACATTGTTTGCCTTACCTACAAGTTTTTAACAGTTCGCGTAGATGGAAATTCTTGTCAAATCTTGAGTATTAGTAAACTCTCCTTTTGGTATAAAAACAAATTTGGCTAGAAATATTGGTACCCGGTAAAAACCTCGGTAAAAACGTTCCGTGAAAAGCCCCCCGTTAAAATTTATTCCAAAAAGTCCCTGATAATAATAAAACATAAGTCAAACATCCCAACAATACCGGGGTCGTTTTTACCGGCGGCTTTATTGCCGGGTCGTTTTACCAGTGGCTTTACTCTTTGTGTCTAAGGTAGGTATAAATAAGTATTTTGTTTCAGCTATGGATCGTAGAAGCAGGGTTTCAAACTGTTGAGTTTAACAAAACATCCGGCCAACGCTTTGCAGGACATAACTAACGGTAGTTCTGGAACATTAACTAGTGCTTCTGTAGAATTAAACAAGGACAATAAAACTGTTCAATGAAAAGACCAAGACAATCATACTGATACAAAGAGCGCGGAAAATGAAAAGTATTTTTGCAGAAGAAAACGAGGAGAATCTGCAGGCAGCTCTAACAGAATTACAAAAATTCATAGAACACAAATCATTTTAGACATAGGGAAAACAATGATTTATCATCCAACTTTCTCAACGATGCAACAATATCCGGCATAGAGCAAACGGATATTACAAACTATGATAGTTTTATTTTTCCGATGAGATGCTCAATGCCAATACAACAAACAATATTGTCGGGCCATCAGAAACTCCTTTGATTTAAAAAAGAAAACAACGAAAGAAGGAAATATTAGAAATGAAGATAATGATGAAGAAGATGCAACAAATCTCCCAGAAGAAGTAGATAATGAAAACACTGACCCTACATATCAAATCGACGATGATGAGACAACATTCTGATGAAGAAAATAACGAGTCCAGTGAAGAGTTACACAAAAAGGAAAAAGAGAAGATTTTCTAATCCTGCAGAATGGAAATATAATACTAATAAAATAAATAGAGAGAAAGGGTTAAGTATATGGGTACAAATTCGACAGAAAGAAAACTAAGAGTAATGAAAACGAGATGCCTGTGTTCAAACAAACCATTGAAAACCGGTAAAGAAATAGCAATTCAGTGTTACAAGTTGACGGATGAAGACCGAAGTTAATTTTCGCGAAGTTTTGGTCCCTGTCGTGGCCTGAAAGAAGATCTACATTTCTGCAAAAGTCTTGAAGAATAAAACGGAAAGGTCAAGGCATAGAAAGGATCCGGAAGTTAGCCAAGGACAACTTCGTAAAGTATTTTCTTAAAAACAAAAGCGAAGAAATTAGGGTTTGTAAGCTGATGTTTTGCAATACGTTAGGACTTTCTATGAGGACAATATCAGCGTGGATAAAAGATGAAATGTCTAGCCCTGCCAAAAGTGAAGAAGAACAGAATAGTGACAAAATATTTAAAAAACTTTACGTTTTGATGAAGGAAGGATAAATTTGAAAAAATTCTTTGAAGAACTGCCTAAATCACACTATTGTCGCAAATCGTCAACAAAATTATATGTAGAGCCAACGTTAAAAACCAAATCAGAACTTTATTTACTTTATAAATATAATTGGTGTGTTGAACATAATGTAGCTCCCTTATCCATTGCCACATTCTCAAACATGTTTGAAGATTTGAACCTTGCATTGTTTTGCCAAAGAAAGACGAATGCGATGTCTGCGTAAGCTACAAGACCAAAAACGTAGAGGAATCTGTCTACAGGGAACACATTGTCAAGAAAGAAGAAGGACGGGAAGCAAAAGCAGAAGACAAAAATTGCAAAAATAGGGTATTTACAATGGACCTCCAGTCAGTACTGTTGTGCCCGAAATCCGACGTATCAGCTCTGTACTATCGCACGAAGCTTATTGTTCACAATTTTACAGTCTTTGATTTGCATTCTAAAGATGGCTATTGTTTCTCTGGCATGAAGGTCAAGGGAGCTCAGTGCCAACTGTTTTCATCAATAATTTGTAACTTCTTAATTAATAATGTAATTCCCCAGCTTGAGCCAATGCAACAAATAATATTATATAGTGACGGTTGTAGAGCTCAAAACCGTAATTGCACTTTAAGCAACGCCTTGTTAAATCTTGCACTCGAAAACATGTTTGTATTATTCAGAAATATTTGGAAAAGGGTCACACCCAAATGGAATGCGACTCGATGCATTCTACCATAGAAGCAATTCATTAATTTGCCAGCTGATTATGTCTCCCTATGTAAATTGGGTCGAAAAAATCCTAGACCGTATGAGGTGAGCTATTTGGATTATACTTTTTTCAAAGACTTTAGTAAACTTAATTTAATAAAATCAATTAGACCTGGATTTAAAGTTGGTGATCAACTGTCAACAATCTTAGAGCTCTGAAGTATAATCCAGATGGTAAAATCGAGTTTAAGATTAAACATTCCGAGGAATTTCAAGATATGTCCATGAGATTAAAACCAAATTTAAATTATGTATCAATTGACTCTCTTCCCTTATTGTACAAACAACAATTGAAAATTAAAAGGAAGTTTGAACATCTTATGTTTTTGAAAAATCTCTTGCCAAAGATTATCATGATTTTATGACAATCTAAGACATGAATAATTTGTTAACCATAAGATTTAACCATTTGATTATTTTTAATATTGTAAGTTACCTATGTACTATTATCTTCCAGTTCTTTAATGTTGTTTTATTAGTAGTTATTTTCGATTTAATAAAATAATGCCTTAGGTAGGTAAATACTAGCGTTGTTTTATTATGTGAAATTTGTTAAGTCCCTCTTTGTACTGGATATAAGAATGAATTTTGCATAACTCCTTTATTTTTCAACAGGTAACGATTATAAAAAGAATCAATACTTAATAGGCATAAATATTATTTTAATCCAAATTCACTTTTACCCAAATTACTATTATTTTTAAAGAAATAAAATAGTTTTTTGCTCTCCTGTAAAATTTAGGTTTTGGGACTTGTGTAATTTCACATTAGGCCAACGATATTTTGGTTTTGTTTCGCGGTACCCGATTTATAACATTAGTTGATTCACTTCAATAAATATTTTGAGATCTATTTTGTCACCCCTTTATTGCAACTGTCATGTCCGAAACTATAGATTCGATTATAGAAATTTGGAACCAAGATATTCTCACACTTTTTGAGTTGATTGTTCCAGTTCCTCAACAAAACTTACCGTATGATTAGTTTAAAATACACCTC